>JAVHJQ010000491.1:0-47491 GCA_031306095.1 Pyricularia sp. CD86 | reverse complement strand
CCGCCCATCCTCCCCGCCTCGCTCCCCGTCCCCACCATACTCGAGGCCTGGTCCAGTATGACCAGTGATCAGCGCAACCGCCTCTTCTGGTGCTTGTGCCACACCGCTGTGGCCATATATGTATTCTTCAGTGCCTCTGGCAGTCTTGCCATGACGGCCATGTCTCATCTCATCTTCTTCGATGTTGGTTCCGCCGCCATCTGCGTCGCCGTCGACGTGCTCGGCAATTTTGAGGTCTGGCGCCGCAGCTCCGTCCGCCACCCGTTCGGCCTGCAGCGATCCGAGGTCCTCGCAGGCTTCGCTATGAGTATCTTCCTCGTTTTTGGCGGCTTTGATCTCATCAGCCATAACATCAAGCACACTCTCGAATCCGTCGGATCTGAAGAGTCTGACCACCATGCCCATGGCCACAGCCATGGCCATAACCACGGCGGTGACCAGCGCGTCACTCCCGGCACCGTTGACCTGGCAGCCCTTCTCACCATTGTTACCACCCTTATCAGCGCCTACGGGCTCAAGAATCATGGCCGTATACGGAGGGTCATGCGCGTCGAATACCCCTCATATTTGACGTCGCTGCCAGGGGTACTGGCAAACCCCTTCCATCTCCTAACCTTGTTGTTTTCCTGCACTCTACTCATCCTGCCGCTGCTCTCGGTCCCAACCTTCGGCTGGCTCGACGGCCTCATCTGCGCAGTCATTGCCGTTAGCATGTTCGCCCTTGGCTTTCGCCTGGCTATTGCCCAGGGCCTCATGCTGCTCATGTCCTACCGGGGTGGCGAGAGCAGCAAGACGAGGCTTGGCGGTGCCGTGGGCTTCAAGGACCCTTCCGCATCGACGAACGGTGATGCCAGCAGCAACAGTAGCGTCTCTGGAGTAGTGCGCGAGATTGAGGCTCAACCCAACGTGTCACGCGTCGACGATGCCCAATTCTGGCAGGTCCATTACGGTCTGTGCATGGCCAATCTAAAGATTTGCGTTGTCAGGGGGTGTGATGATAGCGCACTCAGCCAGCTGCGCTCTAGGGTGACGCGGCTGATACAGACTAGGCTTGGCGAGGCATATGGGCGCGGTGGCGGCTTGAGGTGGGAGGTCACGGTGCAGTTGAGCACGGATTCACCGTAGATCACGGGGCTGAATGCATTACTGGGAGGATTTTTGGTTATGGTAAGGCATGATTGTGGTATAATCCCCACAAAATATTTGTCAGGATCTCACAAGATACCATGTTGATTAATGTTGATAGGATCCATTGATGGCGTTTAGCGGGTTTTCTGTTGGTGTAAATATCAAAACCTCGATAGTTTATTCTCTTTTTTATTTATTTATTTATTTCAGACAGACAACAGAGAAAGGGTATTCGATATTCAGAGTAGTGACAACAACCTGGGCGTCGCACATGCATTCTATCAGACAAGACAACAGAACAGACGATGGGTAAGAGAGATGAGGTGTATGAGTGGCGCACCCCACATACAAGCGACAAGTTGAGATGAGACTGTGGCGACAATTTGAACAAACTCCGATGAAATAGCAAACAAACAAAAGGGGAACAAAAACTCCGTTTATAATGCCGAATAGAGATGAAAAGGGGAAGGGGGTGATGGTTGAGAAAAAAAGAGAAGAAAAAAAAAGATATCATATCACTCGTGTCGATGTCCGCTGGCTAGTTTCTCAGAATAGACTCCATCCACCGCTCTTCTTGTCCTTGCCACTCCTCGCAGAGCTGCCGCCCATCGGGTTATTTGCCCTCTCGCGGCCCTCGAGCTGCCTCAGGCTCTCCATCTTTTCGAGCACCAGCTCCAGGAGCTCCTTTCGGCGGATGACTTCGAGATGGCGCTTGATCTTGGGATCTTCCTTGGCAAACTTTTCAATCTGATCCTGGGAGAGGTGCCTGCCGAGCCTCGAGTCAAGCTCGCGGGGGAAGCTGTAGTTAAACTCGGAGAGCAGCTCCACGTTCAGGAAGAGGACGGCTGTGGCGGCCAGTTTGGTCCCCACCGCGTCGAGGAAGACCTCCGGGCAGTAGTACTTGTTATCCATGGTCCTGCACTGCTTGGATTTCACCGCCATCATGCGCATGTTGATTATGTCGGCCCTGTCGCGGAGGAACACAGCTTCTCGGCCTGGTTTTTGAGGGGGAGGTTAGTACAGGCTCAACAACATCGGGTTTTCACCACGGATCGCAACGCGACAATCGTACCTTTCTGTAGCAGAGCAGCGCTAAAGCCACCAGCGCCGGCTTTGCTCTCGCCCTCAACCACAACATCACCCTTGCGAGCCTTGTCGATGAAGTTGGTCACCTCTTTGAGCTTTCTCCTTCCACCAACTGAGTTCTCCAGGTTCGTGAGGGCATTCTGACAGGCCTGTAGCTCACTCTTGAGTACACCAACGACATGCTCGCGACCATGGGCCCACTCCCGGTCTTCCATATCGATATCGAATTTATATGGCTTGATGCAGTTTTCAACCTGATCGCTTGTACTGTAGAACCTGTCGTTCAGAATGCTGGATGCGGCCTCTTGAATTGCTTGCCTGGCGAACGGGTGGTTGACAAATGTCGACTGCGCAATCAGGTCGTCAATACGCTTTTGTATAGTGCTGGCGATGACCGTTGTAGCCAGACGGCCGATACCCATCTTGGTGAGACCAGAGGTACAGGCATCAAGCTGGCGATGCCAGTACAGTGAGTTGGGGTCGGCCTTGGGAAGGTCCGCCAAACTGTCGGGCTCTGGCGGCTGAGGCGACAAGTCTGTTATCGGCTTGTTCCAATACCTCTGCGCCAAAAGGTCCAGGACCCGCTGATCAAGTTCGTGCTTCAGCAGTTCGAGCATTTGCGGACGCCCAAACTCCTCAGCAAACTTTTTGAACGAGTGCTTGAATGCATCCAAACTCTCGGCAAGGTAAGACTCGGCCGACAATGGTCTATCGTTATATTGAACTTTGAATTCGTATGTAGCCTCCTCGAGCTCTTGTCGGATTGCCTGGCTTGTGCTCTGCAGACTGGCCGACATGGTCTGCTCCAGAACATGCATCAGCTTCTTGCGCAAGTGTGTGGTGCCCACGTTGACTCCTGCGTTGGGCCCAAACTCAAGCGGATGCGAAGAGAAGTATGCATTCTCGTGTTTGACTATCGCTGACGTCAGGTTTTCGTTGCCCTTCTTGAAGAGACTCGTGCTTGTCGGAGCACGAGACACGACACCAACGTATCCTAGTCTGAGGGGATACTGTTTGTCGTTCAAGATAGCAGCGCCTCTTATGGGGTCAACCAGATCCATCTTGGTGACGACTCCGATCGTACGCTCTCCTCTAGGGTCCACGCGCCGACTGGCGCGCAATGCAGTCGAGTTTGCCAAGTCGACGTCTGCCGCAGATATGGCCAGGATGACATTTGGTGGCTGTATGTACTTGTCGCAAAGCTCTGATATCTTTTGCTTGAGCTCTAGAGGCTGGTTCTGACCAACGACTTGAATGTATCCCGGGAGGTCGATCAAAGAGAGATCCGGAACATTCGGTGAGTAAATCGAGAGGTGGATCGGGTCGTCGGAAACGCATTCCGCGTCTGACACGGCCAAGTTTAGCTCTGTCAGTGTTCGCTGTATCGAGCTGAAATCCGTGATCTTCCTCAGCCCTAGGTCTGGGAACTCTCCATATTCAACGTTGGAATCGGGCGTGTTGACCAGGGTAAGCTCGATAGGCCGGCGAGTAACCATGTTGGAACCCTTGGGCAAAAATTCATGACCAACGATGGCCTCCAAAACCGAGCTTTTACCTGACGACTGAGACCCGATAACCACTATAGATGGGAGCGTGAGTGTGCTTGACTGGCCGACCTTTTGTAGCATGTTGCGGATCTCAATCATCTTCTTGGTGAGAACCATCATCTGGTCGTCCTTGGCCACTTCCTCAGCGGTCCTGTCATCATCGTCCGAGGCCTGCTCGATCCCATATATTGCTGCAGCGCCAGCAGCACCTGCAGCGGCGCCGGTGCGACTCTGCTTTGGAGGTTCTTTCCCGGGGTCTGGCCCCCCTCCACCACCGATCCCAAGCTCCTCCTGTATGCGAAGAACCTTTTGGAGCCACTCTGGCATCTCCACCTGCTCCTTTGTGTTGTCGAATCCACGTTTGGTCTGCTCGGCAATATCTCCCACGGCATCCCAGAGGCTCCCTGCGGTGGTGGTTACCGTCTCCTTTGTGTTCTTATATAAGTCATATGCCGAGTTGCTAACCTCTGCGAAACGGTCAGCAAGTCCCTTCAAAAAGTGTAGTGCAGAACAGAAAAAAAAATAGAGAAAGAGAATTCATAACGTACGGATGGCCTGATACTGAACCCAAGCAGCGCCACCGATCATGACGCCGCCGAACAGGGCCGGCAGCCTGGCGAATTTGACAAAGAGTTTGGGCAATATCCTGGCGAAGGAAGCATTGCGGACGGCGACCGCGTTGTGAAATGCATTGCCCGACAACCAGGCCGGCCGGCGGGTTGCGCGGATGGCAACTTCGGGGCGCTGGAGGCCACCGGTCGGAAGGCGGTGGTAGTGACGGACGGCAGCGCGTCGCGCCAGTGGTAAGGCCCCTGCAGCAGCGAGCCGGCCACTCATGGCGGCGAAGGAAATGGCTGGATTTGTACTGGCTTGGCGTTGTAGTGTGGTATTCGGTCTTTTTAGGCGATTGTGATTGATTGTTTCTTGTTCAAGTACATTGAAGTGTCTATAAGACTGTTGAGGGTGATGGCCATCGCCCTGATGTGCGACGGATGGGATTGCAGGCACGTATGAGACGTTGGAAAGTTGTTGGCCATGCAAAATGACGAGTGGCGTGCCAAATGTGGATCATCAGACGCGCAGTTGAATAGCGAGCCGTGGGGTGGGTTGAATTAAGAGATGGCCTGTGCACCCAACTAGCTGTCAATGCAGGTTGACTCGCGTATATACAATAAATACCTAGGTAGGCAGGTAGGTACCTAGGTATTGTGATGCTGCTGTTGTCCTGTTGCTGCCAGGGACTGCATACAACCTTGAACCTGCCCAGGCATATATACGCATGTTTGGAGCTGCAAGTTGCTTTTCAGAGCAAATAAAACAAATTAGAGTGCCCACACGAAAAAAAGAAAAAGAGAGGTCAATGTATGTAACAGACTTGCAGAGTGTTATGATCAGCAGTACAGATGAGCTCAATGACGCAGAGGGTCATCATGTACCAAATTGGGTTAGAAGACTCAGGGGTTTCATAACCCACGAGATCACGAAACTTGTTACATCAGCAAAGCCAAGTTGACAACTAAGTGCAAATTTACTTCTGCAATACGAGACATTTCAATTACTCCAGTATTGATGTTGGTATTTTTATTTCATTTTCATTTTCACTTTCACTAAGCCCAATACGGGATTTGAGAGTATTCCCCAACGCCCCTCCATCCAGAGTCCGTATACCGCCAGACACAATGATAATCAACAAGAACTTTCCTGGGATACTCCAAGGAGAACTCGGAATGATGGCTCAGTAACAGAGGTACAGAGCACTGACCCAGAAGGATTTTGTTATATGCTCTCTCATTACAGCCTGATACAGTCAGTTGAACCTGACAGTTGACTGAACCAAACTCAGATAATCCAGGTCCGAAAGATCGACGAAGCGTTCCCAACCCATCCGTAGGAAGATATCTCATTTCCTAACCATGCCACCCCGCGATGTTCGAGGGTGAAGACGATGGAGGTTCGAATTATTCTCTTCAACCTCTGGAGCCGACGATCGGGCTACCGATCTCGCCAACACTGCGTCCAACTGTCCTCGACTCTCCAATGTCGTCAGGGACCCACCGCACACACAATTGCCCGTCGATTTCTTGTGTGTCAAAACTGCCACCTCCATTATTTGCGTTGCCTTCAGTGTTGGACATGCTAATAAGATCGTCCATTGTGAACGCCATAGCACCATAATGCGTGTCCAGATGTTTCTTGGTAGTCGCGATGGCCAGGTACCGGCGGTTTGGATCTTCTGCCTTCTCATCAAGCAACGGTGTCTTGTCAGAGGCGAGGTCTAAACAAGCTTGTATCAGGATCTTGCGCATTTGAACCAGGTTGTGCCTCGCCGGGGGGCGACTGGGCACGGTCCAGGGGCTGTTGACGCTTAGGGCATCTGAAAGACTGTTGAATCCTGGCGGAGGGGCAGGTTGTCCGAAGGAACCGCCGAACCCTTGATTGACAAGGGATGGACCCGCCGGCTGCGACCAGAGACTTGGGCCGAAGGGAGAGTTGCTCATGGGATACGATCCGACCCCAGGTGGGGGGAACCGGCTTGCCTGTGGAGGGCCAGGGATGCTTCGTCTAGCCGACCGAGTGCCTTGTATAAAATCGTCCATCAGGGGCTCGTCCAAATCATCTTCTAATAAGGCACTAGAACCTAGGTGGGGGGCGCTGGTCTCCTCCAGTTTGTCCTGAGTAGGGCGACCAGGAGAATCGGATGAGCCACGCCGCCCTTGCACGACGCTTCCGGGACGACCGATCGGAGCCGGACGTGCTATTGGTGTTGCCGCGATCGGACTGTCGAAGCTCGCCGACGCTTGCCTCGAATGGGAGCTCAATGGGGAAGGTTCTTTTGGTATACTGCCAAAGATACTTGCAGGCATGTTGGGAAAATCAGACTGTTGGGCTGATAATCCCGGGGGCGGCGGAGGCCCATGGCCGAGGCCGCGTCCCGGGCCCATGGGAATCCCGAGCCCTGGCGGTAACTGGGGATGTGGTTGCCCAGCCTGCCTGAATCCAAAGGGGCTCTGCTGATACATTTGTTCAGGGTAATCAGTGAATAGACGTGGGCCTCCCAAGCCGGGAGGCGCGTTTAGTGGCCCTATGCCCGGAGGAAAGTGTTGATTAGGAGGGGGGTGAGGCATGCCGAATGGGGGAGGTAAAGAAGTCGACGTAGCAAGCGACGTGCCCAGTGGTGAAGTGGCCTGGGAATGCAGCGACTGCCCCTGGCTGCTGCTGCCTTTGCTGAGGAGGCCACCTGGTCCGGGGCTAGTATGTACTGGCGTTGCGGCCTTCGGAGGCGCAGGATACTGACCCGCACCCTGTCCGTGACCTTGCTGAGCCGCGAATCCAGAAGTGAAGGGCTCCTGTTGAGATGGCCGTCTCGCTTTCTGGGGAGTTGGTAGTTTCGGAAGAGCGGGTACAGCTGTTGGAAGTTGGGGGGATGCAACAACGGCCTGTTGGCTTTGAGGAAGAGCTGGTGCTGGATTCGGTACTTGCGACGGTCGTCTGGCCGGTCCGGTGGGTACAGGCACATTTGCGAGGGCTGTTGCCTTTTGAGACGCCCTTTCGGCTTTCTTCTGTGCCTCCTTCGCTTCTTTGTCGGCCTTGAGCTTGGCCTCCTTTTCGAGCCTTTCCTTATCCGCTTTCTCCTTACGCTCACGAGCCTCGCGCTCCTTGAGCTCACGAGCAGCCTTCTCGCGCTGCTTTGCCTCTTCCTTTGCCTTTTTCTCCTTCTCTTTTGCCTCGCGGGCTTTGCGATCCTGTTCTGCCTGCCGCTCCTTTTGCTCCTGTGCCCGGCGTAGCCTCTCCGCCTCTTTTCGCTGCCTCTCTTCCTCCTCTGCCTTTCTCTGCGCTTCCTTCTTCTTCTTACGTTCCTCGTTCTTCTGTCGTTGCTCCTCCTGCCGGCGCTGTTCTTCCGCAAGGCGCTCAGCTTCTTCAGCAGCCTTTTCAGCATCCTTGCGGGCCTTCTCCTCTGCCTGGGCCTGCTTCTTTTGGAGTGCTTTATCTCGTCGCTTTTGCGCTTCTTTTTGTTTTTTCGCCTTTCGTTTCTCGGTCTCTCGATCTTCCTGCGCAAGCTCCTCCAGCAGCTTCTCTTGTCGCTCCTTGGCGACTTTTTCTCGATAAGCTGTGAGTACTCGCTGCTCGAACATGCGGGCGGCGAAAATCTGGAACATCCTGCGGCCCTCTTCCATCCGCTGCTCCTCGGTCATCGAGTCCTGTAGGTGTCGATGCTGCTTAGCGTGTGACTCCTGACCATGATCCTGATAAGAACCATCATCGGCGCTGGCACTCATGCCAGCACCGCCGTAATCACCTCCGCGGCAGGGACAATGGCAAGCGCAGTGAACAGGGTTGGTTTGTACCTCTTCTTCATCGTACTCCTCGTCCTGGCTGTCATACTCCTCCTCCTCCTCCTCGTCTTCGTACTCTTCGTCGTCTTCGGCAGGTGGAGGATGGGCGTGTGCGGGATAGGTGCTGCCGTTCATGTGATAATTTCGAGCAAACTGCTCCTTGGCGTCCTCCTCACGCTGCATGCGGCGCTCGGCTAGCTGCTCCATCATTTCTATGAATTTTTTGCCGTCGTTTTTGAGTAGGTCGTCGGCGACAGTGAGGATGCCACCTAGAGAATGGTCAACATCGCGACGGAAAACGTACTTCAGCACTTGCTCCATGTAGCTTTTGGCATAGGGAGGCAAGGAATTCAGAGACTCGTGGAACCGCGTACCCTGGACAGTGAGTGAGTTGCCAAAGTTGAAGAAGTCGGTCTGATATTCGGTTGGCCGTTGGCGGTGCATCTCCTCAGGCTCCTCATCGTCACTGTAATCCTCATCATCATCTAACTCCTCCTCGCTGTACTCGTCTTCGCCGTCGTCGTCATCCTCATCGTCGCCGCAATGCTCGACTATGCGTCCCCGGGAAGGTTGCCTTGGCGGGTATTTTGATGGCATGACCTGAGATGTGTAAGCCGTTGACCCAAAATGCCCTGTAGGCCCTAACATTGGTGGAACATCGCCGTTGGGGTTCGGCTGGTTGGCGAAAGACTCCAGTTCCTCGTAATAGGCATCGTATAGACCTTCCAGTTCCTCCTCGATGGCGGTTCGCTTACGGCCGCAGACGGTGCAGCTGCAGGTTTGCTTTTGCTGCTCCTTCATCTTCTTCAAGACTGCGTCCTTTTCGACCTTGACAAGTGACTTGCGCTCCTCCTCCCCCAGGCCCAGCCAGAACTCCTTGATACGCTGCCGCTCTTCCTGTGAGCTGGTATTCCAGATCTTTTCCTTAGAAATTCCGGAAGCCCGGCCTGGGCTGGCGTGAGGAATCGGTGATGGTGGTCGCCTCATTTCTCCGTGATGGTTTGACCCTGTTGCTGAGACAGCGGAGTCTGTGGACGGTCCCTCCTCGTTTTTCGATTTCCTGCCCTTTTTCGATTTGGAAGCCCCCGTGGTGGCGTGACCATTTGTCTGAGATGGCCGGCCGAGTGCCTCTCCCTCGTTATCACTGTGGCCTGCGTCAGACGTTTCCTTTGCCAGGCTAGATGAAGCAGATTGAGCTGCGACACCGTTTGACAGATTGTCACCAGTAAGGCCGGCTTCCGCAGCGGCCTTCGCGGCCAGTTTTGCCCGCCGCTTGGCTTTCTTCCGATTTACGGTGGGAGCCGCCTCACTTCCTGATGCATTGGAGCCAGGAGGTGCGGTCGGAGCGCTAGAAGGCAGTTGGCCTTTTCCTGGAGTAGGGGGTGGCATTGAAGCTGAAACGGTCGGCGAGGGCTGCGGTGTTTCGGTGGATAAAGGAGTCTTCGGGACGCTGATGATCTTGGATCCGTCACGGTTCGCGTATTTGGAGGTGCCCTTGGAGGGAGTGGGAGAAGCGGGAGAAGTCGGCTGCGAGGCCACCGCGGGCTGGCGGCGGTTGCCTTTCATAAGTGCGACGTTGAGCCCTTATAATGATACCAACGAGCTAATGGATACCATTGACTATAAAGACTTATGGCAAGATGTGGGCCACGTGGTTCCCGGGATAGAGTTGCTGGTTCTAGATGCCCAACGAGTCACGGTCAGCATGCAGCTAAGGGCAGGTTTCGAGAAGACGGAGCATATCGTCGTGCGACCGGTCACATGTATTTTTTTTTTGGAAAGACGAAGAGAATGGCGCCCATTGAATGCAACCCAGGTTTCGGGATAACATCAGCTTTGTCTGAGGGTTTACTGTGGAGAGAATTGGAGGGGGAGATGCTGAAAGGGCATTTGATGCTGTTTTCTCGTGGAGGGGCTCAGGTAGAATGCCTTACTGTTATGATCGATGGCGATAGTATTTCGGCGGACGGCGAATACGATACGATCTCGGCAAGCAATCAAGCTAGATGCTCTCGTCTGTAATCGGTCGTGGCGGCGTGGTCGGCAGCGCTCGTCGTAGGCCTTTCTGGCAATGTGACTGAAATGATAGATGCGACCTTTCTTTGGTTGAGCCGACGTTTGCTCAGGCACGACCTACCTAAGGAACCTTGCCGCTGGAGCCCATCGATAAGTTCCGCCAAGGTACCTTCCTAGCTGGGGCCTGTGCACACGGTACAGCGCGACGACTTGTTGGTGGCAGGGCAAATCGATCCAATCAGCCAAGGGAGTAAAGCGGGCCTTTTTCAAGCCTGCCGAACAGCTATTCGCCCAGAGCCTTAGAGGGAGGGACAGACAAGACAAACACTCGGCCGTCTTGGGTGCCTCAGGACTCAGGAAAAAAAAAACAATTACGGAAATGACTTCATGCCAGATGAGAGGCTGGCTTTAACAAGACCCGGTCGGTTCATCTACACTCAGCTTCTAGGTTCTAGTCTGGGTTTACCGGTAGGTAAGCACCTCAGTTAGGGCAGGTAGGTAGCAAGCAGGTAAAGTTGTTGAGGATCCAGATAGCTTTGGTTAAGTTGGGCTACCCTAGATGCGAAGGAATTGAATTGGTATCAAGTGCTGCAATGTCACATTCTTCGGAATCGCTAATCCTGTAAAAAGTTGATGCGTGCAGCGATTACCGCATGCGGCAAAATCAATTTGAGTTTTACTGATAAATCCAGGGCTGAAAGATCTCTCTCTAGGTACTGTTGCAGCCATTCATCCACTTCGCTTAGCCGGAAGATCCATTTTTGACCAGTTGCCCGGTTCATCATTCAGGCTCGGCAGGAATTGTTAGCTCTGGTTCCAAGGCTTGGTGACGCAAATGAACAGCTCCTGCGCAGAAAATAGAAATTGAAGCTATACAGTAGTACCTTACTTTGCTTTACCAACATACATTTGTTACCTTGCGTACCTTAACCGTAGGTACCTACCTAGGTAGGTAGGAGGGGACGTACAAATAAACAAACACGCATTGCCCCGAGCTCGGCCTTGACAGCCGCCATCTGCACAAAAAAAAAATCGCTGTTGCTCATCTATCAAACATGCATCCCGTATGATGGGCTGGCATCAGACGAGGAACTAATTACCACACAAGCCAAGCCAAACTGTGTATCTTGGCTTATGAGGCGGTGCTTAGGTCGCCTCAATAGTTAGCCACTCGGATCGGACGCTAAGAGTAAGGGTCGCCGTCCGGTCTACGACTGTGCTCTGCTTGCTGCTTAGAGCTGAGGCTGCGATGCCGGAACCATGTGCCGTACGTTGAAGACGGACAGACCACTAATTTGTAACTGGTCTTGAAGAGTTAATGGATGGATAGTCGCCTTCACAAATTGAACGGCTGATGCTTGATGTAGAAATGTTATCCAGAAACCAAACAATCCGGATACGACCGCACAACTTTCAATTCTGTAAGGCATCCGTACATATTTAGGTACATATACGTGCATTGCCGTGGCGGTAGACGCTGTTGCTTTTTCTTTTCTTACATTGTGTCACCTTGTTTTGATCAGATGGTTTCGGAAAGTTATGGTTAATTTGGCAAAGGACACCTGGCTTAGCAGGAGACGCACTGACGGCCAAAGGGGCTCGAGGAAGCCCCAGAGATTGTTCCATGGGGTATTGATACTACATCAGCAATGGTAGCCGGGGCTTGGCACGGCATGGCATCGGAGCATGTCATGACGAGTCGGCCACCGCCGCATGTTGGGTGTTAGATGACTCGGTTGATTATTGTAATGTTTGATTTGGTCAATAAGTTGTGGGAGAAAAAATAAAGGCAAGAAAGCAAAAGGAGAGACGAGTAACTCAATCTTATCAACAACGGGAGGCATAGGTTCAATGGTGAACCAAATTCAATCAAAAAAATCCAGGCCAATCCCAGATTCTCAGATCTGATATCCTTACAGTGATCGACCCAACGGAGTATTTTTGTACTTCGCTTGTAGGTTAGTTGCTACTTCAAGAGAGCAGATAAAGAAGCCCGCCACGAACATGCATTCGGTTTTGTATTTTCTGATTTGCCTCGGGCCTGGTGTGTGTGGAATTGACAAAATAAGGCAATTGCCAGCTTACAATATGCAGATGTCAGGTCAGATCAAAACCCCAGAGCATACCTAGAGGTAGGTAAATGGCTCTCCCTCCGACTTACGCGGCTCGGTCCAACCACATAAAAAAATAACTAAAAGAGGTCGTATGGGGTCGGTCTGGCGGTCGGTCACTGTTGTGTGCCGGGTACGCAGTGCGGCGTTTCTTGGCGAACCCCTGTTGCAACTAACGTTACACGCCGCGCACGCATTCACAACCAGCCCACAACAATACTGTCAATTGATTGACTGATGCAGTCTCTTTTCACCAGCCGACTGCAGATTCTCATGCACCCCAAGTGGCTCCGCCGTTTGTGCCGTCGTAGCGTCGACTCCCCACAACAACCAACCTACTTACTGTACAATACATGTATGTACCTTTCACTCCTTAGCTAAGCCTACATAACGCTTGTAAGGTACCTAGCTCCTTTACCCCTGTGGGTCTTTGCTCTGCCGCAGCACAGGGCTTCTTCGTCTGGTCCTTGGAGGTGCCCAAACCAGACCAGACCAATCCATCCATCCATGGTCATAATAATGGTATGGGGGAAGAGAACCAGCTGAACGGTCAGTACCGTACTATCCATGCCTACCACCACCTACCTTCCTACCTATCTATTTTATTTTATTTTCGATCTAATTATGCCGTGATCTAGTCGGCCTAGAACTAGCCTGCTACCTGTGTCCTACTTTCGTAACCTAGCCTATCCCTTCCAAGTCAAGCTGGCTGCCGGTGGCCCCTCATCCTTGAACTCTACTTCATACGAGATTGATTGATGTGGTTTTGTGATTTAATATCCGACACTACGCCCGCCCGTTTTGTTTCTCCAGCACAAACAAACTCTCCACCCACCCACGAAACGAACAAGCGCGCGCAGCGGCCTCCAGAGGACGGACTTTCTCACCGAGTCAACGGACCAACCCTTTCTCCTTTTCCAACCCCCAACAAACAAAAACGAATCCGCACCACATCAGGAAACTCTTCGACAATCCTCATTGTCAGAATCGTTTGCTCGCACAGCAAAGCAATTCGCACCTCGGTCTACACCACCATCAGCAAATAGTTTCGCCGGACCTGCACGACTAAACCGAGCAAAGAACCAAAACCCCTGACTGCTTTTACGCAAAACATTTACCGCCTTGCAGACATCGACTTTCCCGCCCAGGGCGATCGCCAAAACAATACAGAAATCGAAGGGGGAAAAAGGGAGATCCCCGGGACACACATAAGAAACATAAAACAAACACGCGCACCCTGTGAGCGTGCGGCTAAGCAAGCATGGCAGCCGCAAATAATTCGAACGTCATTCGCAGGTACGATGCAACACTCACCTGGGAGAATGACCGTAGTGCGCTGCGTCGTTTTTTGTGTTTTTTTTTTTACATCTTAACATAATTGAATTCTTACCCGAATCTGCAGGAAACTGGTAATCATAGGCGACGGTGCATGCGGAAAGACAAGTTTACTTAGCGTCTTCACTCTTGGGTATTTTCCAACAGTAAGTATCCCTAAACGCGGCCCTGTCAAAAAAATAACGTTTTTTATGTTTGTTGCTATGAGAGACGCAAAGACTAAACAAATACCCCTTTACCTTGTCATAGCATTATGTAAGTCTGGAAACGACTCAGCAAACACCGAAACGAATCGATCATGATGTATAGAGCTCGGAAGAAGACGAAGAAGAGAAAAGCCTAACCACAGTCTACGGAGCAAACAGATTCCGACCGTCTTCGAAAACTACGTGACAGACTGCAGGGTGGATGGCAAGTCTGTGCAGCTAGCATTATGGGATACGGCAGGCCAGGAGGACTACGAGCGATTACGGCCCTTGGCATACTCAAAAGCGCACGTCATCCTAATAGGGTTTTCTGTCGACACACCAGATTCATTGGACAATGTGAAGCACAAGGTGGGTTCCCTGGTACCGATGCGAGCGAGGATTCAAAAGCATCTTTTCCCACCCTCCAAGATGCCGTCCACAAGGCCACGATCGACCATAAACGCAAGCTTCCGTCCGCGGATGCTTGCGGGGAATGCCGAAACCCTCAGGTTCCTTGGGTCTGCGTGTAACTGCGCAATCTCCGGTCCTCCGCGGTGGTTTTTTTTTTCCACCATGGTGCAACACAAAGTGCGACCAACCAAGTCGTTACGATTGGGTCTGGTGACGGATGTTCGCGAAGGGGGTGTGGGAGATGAGGGACAAGACAATGAGAAGATGCAGACTTGTGTGGGCTGACAAATCTGGGACAAAATCTTAGTGGATCGAAGAAGCTACCGAAAAGTGCCCCGGGGTACCCATCATCCTCGTCGGCCTCAAGAAGGACTTGCGGGAAGACCCCGTGGCCATCGAGGAGATGCGCAAGAAGAGCATGCGCTTTGTCACTGAGCACGATGGTGAGACTGCTGCCAAGGAGGTTGGTGCCCGCAAATATCTAGAGTGTTCGAGCCTGTCTGGCGAAGGAGTCGACGACGTATTCGAGGCAGCCACGCGCGCAGCCCTCTTGACATTTGAGAAGGGTGAGGGAGCCGGATGCTGTGTGATCCTATAGAGCCACCATACCACGGCACATTCGCTGGCTCCAAGCTTGTATAGGACGGTATGGAATCCACTCGTTAGGTATCCCGACCGATCAACTTACGACGACCGGGACAAAAATAATCTCAAAAAAAAGACTCGCGGTCAAGTCCTGAAGGGGCATGATGGCCAAATTCGGACCTAGGAGCCCACAAAGAACGCACTCGTTCATAGCAATCACCCATTTTATCATCGCCGAGTTTTCTGTAACTCTTAGCTCTGTTCTTCTACGACATCTGACGACGAAACAAACATGCGCGAAAAAAAAATCATCGGTATTTAAAAACCCGCAGATCCTTTGATCATGTTCATCTCCAACTGCACTGCGCTTTTTTCTCACTGCTGGCCAAGAGGGGGATACGCCTTGTTTTTCTTGTTTAATTTTTCGAATGTATAATAGGGGAGCGATAGACAGACCTTGATGCTCCTTTTTGTTGCTGGAATGACGTTATTTAGTCACTCCCGTCAATTAGTAAGAGACAGAAAAGTGACCGGATTCAGCAAATATGAATAAATCCACATGGTCGCTTGTGACATTTGAAGGACGTGAATCGTGTTGTATGAGGGACTTGAGTGAAGACTAGTTAAGAAGCGCTGAAGCCTGGTCGAGCATCAAAGCCAGATGCATAGAAATCTTCTATGAATATATCAAATGGACCTTGACACATTTTGGTTGAGTTTTGTTGGATTAATGGGCGACTAGATCGTTAGCCTTGTAGCAGGGACATGTTCAAATTCAGGGACGAAAACAAATTGAAACTTGAAAGGAGCAGCCAAGATATGCCCGCGATAAATATCAGAACGATGGTCTGATAAAAGGCAGAAAATGAGATGTAATACAGTCAATATTTTGTCTATAGTTTTTATACACACTCTTGATACAAAAAGAGCGCCCTCTCTGTAGCAGAAACGCCAAAAAGAAGACTCTAGTTTGGCTTCAGAGAACACAAGCTCTTCAGAGAATATTAGCCTCTCAATCCCTCCTCCAATCGTGGTTCCAAGCCTGCCTCGCCGGCGTCTCGACCTGGGGCCTGGCGTACTCGATGGGGAAGCCTTCGTGGCCGTAGACGCCCTTCTTCTCCATGGCGACGCGGTAGAGGTAACCCTCGTCCCTGGTCCCCGGCCCCCTGGTCTGGCGGAGCTCCTCGCAGGCGTTTCGCATCGAGTGCCACTGGCGCATGAGCATCTTCTGCTTGTCGTCACGCTGCTTGTGCAGGTGCAGCTGCCAGGCGCGGTGGATGGTCCAGTGGCGCAGGTGACGGTTGCGACCCATGATGAGCGGCGGCGGCGTCTTGCGCACCACACCCACCACCTTGCGGAACAGCATCAGCTTGGGGTCCGCGGCCACGGGCTGGGCCTTGCGAAGCCGGTCGCCGCTGTTGCCCAGCTTGCGGTTGATGGACGCCGCGTGGCTGCCAATCGACATCGACTGCTTCTTGACCTGGCGCGCCGGCGCCTGCGGCGTGCTGTGGAAGGAGCGTGTCCTGCTGCTGCTGCCACTTGTCATGCTGTGTGTCTGAGATCGGAGGGCGGAGGGGACGAACGGGTTCGAGGTCGGGAGGAGGCGACGCAGGGCGCTGCCAATGGTTGATGTTGAGGCCATTGTGGAATATGTCGTGATTGAGATTGACCCGGCGTCTGGGGGTGTCTTGGATGGTGATTGAGACTTCTACCAAGGCTAGGATTGGTATCGCTAGGTCGGGTCAATGTCGCCTCCTTTGATGTGTCCCCTGCCGCGTGCTCTGGATTTCCGCCAAAGCTTCGATGATGGCGGGTTTGTTGCAGATTTCGACAAACAAATGGGTTTTTTTGGACTCGACAGAATATATCGCACGGCAGTTGTGAATATGACCGCCGTCGGTCCTTCGCCAGCTCTGGATAGAAACCTTTTTCTACAGTAGGATTGACCTTTGCAGACCATACGACGGAGTCGAACTAAGAATTTCATGGTCTGTACTGGGATGCCCCGACTCAAAATCGGAGCCAACACGTGATCACCTGACATAGATGAGGAGGACACGCGCATTTGTACCTTGCTCGGCTTACCACACACCAAAAGGTACCACCAGCTCCACATCGGATCTATAGCAGAGGTACATCGCATACATACTGGTGCAAATCGAGTGAAGTCATGAACAAAAACGTCCAGGAATTATATAATCAAAAGGGTCGTCTACAAATGTCATCCAGCATGCTCTGCACAAACTTCAATTCAGCTTTGTCTAGGGTGCACGACTGTTGCCTTACTCATTCATCAAAATTTCAGGCATGCTTACGGTTGCGGAGGGAGACCATCAGTCTTAATCTGATTAAACCCTTTATGCAATGAACACGGGGTTAGCAATGTAATGGGTATCTTTGTCTGTCTTCCAAGTCACTGCTCACTAATTCGGCAAATCTATGTAGTTTTTACTCTTGCATCTTCAAGTAGCCGATATTTTGACTCTTGTAACCTCCAGGGTTTCATTATCCACCAACACGAGCTCACGGGAAGCTGAAAATGCCGGCACGGTAATCAGACGCACTTCCTGACCTTCCGGTCCAGTAATGGTCTTGGTCCCAAACTCGGGTTGGTTACCGACAAAGTAAAGGTGCGGGCATTGATTCATCACAAAGGGGTCGTCGTCCTGGAAAGGGTAGCTCCCTAAACACGAACGTTGTCAGCAACTTGCCTTTTTCAAGGGCCGAAAGTCATAAACGGCATATGGACTACTCACAGAGCGTATCAGGTGCCGTCGGAGCTGAGCACCTCCAGCGGCACATGGCCTCCATCATGCCAAGTCGGTCGTCGCTATCGACATACTTGAAAACATCATCGACGTTCTGTCCGCTAGTTCCCAACACCCTCCACCCTTCGACCTCGCCCTCCCAAGGATTCGTCACCGTGTCGAACCAGCCCGGCTCGGCAGCCGGCCCGGGAAGAGCGCTATATGTTCTCGATTTCGTGAACATGGCCGGATGGATGGGCTGCTGGGGATAGCTGGCGTTGGCGGGATCATGTGCTCCGGGGAGGAAGGTGACGGGTATCGTCGGCAGCAACTCTGAAAGGAACTCGTCAAGCAGCTGCGAGGGTATCGGGTTGTATGAGCTGGCATCATAGCCGTACTTCTTGTGTGTTTTCTTCCCTGTCGCTTCCTCATCAGCTGCAGCCTTACCACTATCTGGCGAGATCGAGCCACCTGCCACAATGAGACGGCTAATCTGCGATATATCCTTTTGGGCGACTGAGTCAAGTGCATCGCCAAGGAGATATTCCAGAAGTAGGTTCAGCTCCATAGCGTACGAAGTATCCGTACTTGAAAAGTTGAGGCCTGACACTATGGCAGTTTTGCCTCGGTTACTGGAGGAGCTACCGTCACCCATCTCCACGTCTTCGTCGGCCGGTTTTGACAGGGACCATCGTTCAGGCTGAGGTGCGAGGTCGGGAAATTTGAGGTCGATAACCTCAAACTCGCCGCTTGCGTTCTCGGTTCCCATCACGGCAATGATGCAGCCTGTCACCAAGACAACGGAATTGAGTATATCCCCGACAAGACGCACGCGACCTGAATCATCCTCAAGAAGAATCGAGTCTCGACCATCTTCTGAGAAGTACTTTTGAACTGAGGTGGGGGCAGATATCCAACGCTGTGAAGCTGCGTCAGCTACAGCTTCATTTTTCCCCCCCTCTCTTGTATAATAGCCCAGTGTCTTCAGGCAATGCTCTCGTCACTCACATCTTTGGCTACATCCTCCAGAATGCTAGGCTTGAGGGGCATGTCCATGTAGACGGTGCCCGCCACCCAGCAGAGCTCTCCTTGCCTGACGTCAAGCACACGAGGCACCTGCCTGGCCGGCTCGCCACCAATTACCAGGTCACCAAAGGCGGCGGATGCTATCTGCTCCACTGCGGGCTTGATCTTGGTGAGTCTGAGGAAGTACATATCCCCATATTGCTGTTGGTATTGTTTGTCCTTGTCTAATGTAAACGTCTTGAGCGATTTATAGCCCGATTGCCTCCTCTCTAGTGGGACCTCTCCATCACTTGTGTCGCTGCTTCGGATTTTGGTAGTTATTAGTATGAAGGATCACGTGAAATACGTGTTTTTTTTTTTTTGTGTAAATATCAAACTGGAACCGCACCTACGATGGCTTCTGCAGCAGGCTGCTGCTCACATCTTCTAGTTTTACCATTGTCAAGTCGGAGTAGCGCCACGACGACGGTGAGCTGGGGATTATAAAACCGTGAAGTTTGGCTGAGTCCAAGCCTGACGCGACCTGCTATGTCCTGACCGTAGCTATCTTTCGTTGCCAGGGAGTTCACGCGTCGAGGGGTTGGTTCGGATGGCAGCCGTTGGCATTCGCCCCACAAAGTCCCACATTAAAGTTCAACTGCCATGATTATCTACATCTATCTATTGGTCCCTTCTCTAACGTGGGGTAAGGCTCTGCAAGGCTGACAGTTTCTCCAAAGAAAAAAAAGGAGAAGAAAAAAAAATCCTGGAGCTTGCACTGCGGGCGAGTGAGGAATATCATACATATCACATGCAGACCGGGAGCCCGCGTTACTACGATATAATAGTCCTCTCTGGATGCTCTCACTCACGTAAAATCTACCGGTCACGCCATCCACAAAACGTTCACAAATTTTGTCACAATGAATTCCACAACAGAACAGGAGACGACCGTCAAGGTCCTGTTCACAACCACCGAACAAGGCCTTGAGCTTCCTGAGTCAAAGAGGTTATTGCTCGTACCAGCAGGTAGGAACCCCTCTTTTTTTACAACTCAAAATCGCATTCGCAAGTTTCATATAGCTGACATGCATGCGCTTCAGATATCCGTCGGTATGGCCTCTCAAGAGTTCTCAATTCCGAGTCTATGCTTAACACCTCGGCCCCGATACCGTTTGACTTTCTCGTAAACGGCACATTTCTCCGAACTACTTTGGAAGACTACCTGAAGGAGAATGGTCTCCCCTTCGAAAAGACAGTCACCCTGCAGTATGTAAGGAGTTTAGTGCCTCCAGTTTACGAGGCTAGCTTCGAGCACGACGATTGGGTCAGCAGCGTCGACTTGCTCTCTGCAACCTCCTCAGCCGGTAGATGGTCGGGGAGCTCTTTCTTGCAGGGTCAGGACCGTATTGTTTCGGCGTCATATGATGGTCTATTGAGGATATGGAACGGCTCAGGCCAGGCCCTAGCTACGTCGTCGGTCGTCAACCGCGGACCATTATGCGGTCTCAAGTCGGCAAGGTTCATGTCGTCTACCAAGATCGCCGCTGCGGGCTTGGACAGGACTGTGCGGATATGGGACTACACTGAAGCCGATGATCACTTTTCGGGCCAGTTGAAACCGACGCTCGAGCTTTACGGCCACAGGAATATAATTGAGTCCCTGGACGTCGATGGCAGCTCAAGACGGATCCTCACGGCCTGCGGAGACGGTTCGATTGGCCTGTGGACGACATCAAAGAAACTTGCTCCCGAGGCGCCGACCGCGCTTTTACCCCAGACTTATGCCACCAAGAGGAGAAAGGGGTCAACAACCAGCGCATCCACGATCGCCCAGCGTGGTGCCCTATCTCTGATCCCTGTGCACAGCCGGCCCGTCAGCGCTGCTATCTTTGATCCCAAAAACCAGCACACGGCATACAGCGCTTCGCAAGACCACACGCTCAAAGTGCTGGATCTTACGACGAGCCGTGTCGTGAGCACAATCACAACCTCAAACGCCCTCATGTCCGCCTGCTACCTTCCCAACAAATCAGCCCCGCTCATCGCAGCCGGAACGTCATCGCGGAACGTCACCCTCATAGATCCTCGAGAAAGTGCTGCCTCGACGTCGGTCATGACGCTGCGCGGCCACGTCAACGTTGTATCTTCGGTCTCGGCCTCCCCAGACAACGACTATTCATTAGTGTCTGGATCCCACGACGGCACATGTCGTATCTGGGACCTGCGGAGTGTCCGTCCCGCCGCCGGCAAGGAGGAAACCGGACTCGGAAGCGTAGGAGAGTCAGTTTATATAATCGAGCGCGAGAGTTTGGGTGACAAGAAGAGGCCTTTGGCGGGCGAGGGAGTCAAGGTCTTCGACGTCAAGTGGGACAAGACGTGGGGTATCGTGAGTGGAGGAGAGGACAAAAAGGTACAAATCAACAAGGGAAGGGATATAATATCATCGTGATCTGATGACGTCGGGTTGGCAACTCATTTCCAGGGGAACCATCTCTTGGCTTGATTTATGACCCGGTAGCCTCAAGAGATAGTAATTCCAAGTGCAGAAATAAGAAGCCTATTACAAAAGGGGTCATTTTTTCATATGAAATTCAACTGTCGTCGATCAGTCGACGGGTTCCCGATCCATAGTCGCTGTTTGCCGAATGCCTGGATTAAGCACGTCGAACTTGACCCTTCGCTATTTCTGTCGTTAAAACAGCGACAGCCTGGATAACCACAATTTGTTGCGATCGGCATTGTAGTAAAATAAGCTAAAAACATACACATCTTTTTCATTTGCGGGAGTTTGCAGATGCTTGACCGCCTCCATCAGGGGAATAATAAATGATGAATTTCCGAGAGGGTAAGAATAACGCCCATAAGTATACAAGACCGACATGCTGCAGTAATCGTGATTGTTTATATAGAATAATGCAAGATGGCATGCAGGGTGATCCTGTGCCATAGCTTGCAAGAAGAAGCAGTCTATCGTGTAAAGCTGCTTGTCATACGTCGTAAAATTTTATCATGATATGTTTGCAACTGAACGCAACAGTATCAATAGTTGCAAAATCCCTCTCTGGTAGAAACTTGTGTTGCGAGCCATAATCTTAATCGGTAGAAGAAGTCTCCGTGATCCTCATGTGCTGTTCCAATGCGGCATATCTCGATGAAAGAGTCCAGGAAGGAACTTCAGCAAGCACCTCATCGCGCAGTCGCTCATGCTCATAAGGGAGCTTTTCCTTCTTGATAGTGTCGAGAATATATGTGTGTATGGTGTTAGTTCGCAGCGGAGGATTTCTCAAGAGTGATGCTACAGCGGAAGGATTAAGGTCCTTGTTCTGGCTCCAGATACGGTAAGCTCGGAGGGCGGCTCCAGTAACTCTCGGTGGAGATTTGCAGGTTGCGCGATACTCGGCCAACCATTCTTCAGCTGCAGCAATTCTATCATCTTTGGCAGGCTTGGCCACATCTGCTTTCTGTCGTGATGCAGCCCGCGGGCCCGGAGGGGTTTTAGGTGCTGGTTCATCAAGATCGGTCTCGAACACGAATGTCTCGGCTACCGACTTTATGAGCTCCTCCTCTGGTGGTATATAGGACGCTTCCTCAATATCCTCAACTTCCGCATCTTCTGCACCTTCATCCACAGGAGCAGCTGCCTGTCCATTTGCCAGTCTTATGGGAAGGCCAAGCTCTGCGTGATATGGTCGAGGTGGCGTTGGATCGAGAGCCTCACGTTGCTGTTCCAAAATATTATATATCTGAGGCCCAGCATAGGCATCTGACGAAGAATCTGCGTGTCGAAAGTAAGCAAAAGTGCCCGTGACATCATGAACAAACGAGAGAGAAGCATACAAAGAATCTGTTCCATCTTCAACGGTTTAGACCAGTCACTTGAACGAACTTCATGGCCTTTGAACATTGGGAGCCCAAGAACAGCCTCCACTTGTTCAGCCAACGCCACGGCGCGTCTGTTGATCAAGTGTGTCTCGCCGCTTGCCGAGTATTTGACCAGTTTGTAGAGGTGGCTAAGCTCAAAGACACCTTTAGGGTTGATACCCAGATAAGTGCGCAGTCGCGTACAGTCGGCTTTGATGTTTACACCAACCTTGGATATGCCAGAATCTTCCAACAGCAGCTTCAGCGATGGTGCCACTAACGGGTCATCTTTCGGGTAGACTGCAAGGTGGAACAAGGCGACACGGCTTTGGCTGGCCAGTTGCACAAGACAAACGTTCTTCCTCGCTCCAAATGACTTCCTGGCATCGGCAACCCATTCCAGATCAAACCCGATTACCTTTTCGTCCATGAAATACTGGCACACCCGCTCTGTGGTGTGGTTACTCTTGCAGTAATGGACCTTGACCTTCTCGCCTTGGGGTCCACGGTAGAGATTGTAGGTCCAGTATGAGCCCATTGAGCCTTTACGAGCTTGCTTCGCTACGCCGAACAGGTCGACGTCCATCTTGAAGTCTAAGGTTGTGGATGGTGGCAGATCGGCCCCCGATTCAGCACCTTCCACAGCCTCGGCTTCCTGTTGCACATCTTCGACGTCTTGTCGGAGTACTGGCAGGCCTGTATCTGTCGAGGAAGGCTGGATGACAGCAGGCGCAGTAACCAAAGAGCCGCTCTCCTGTTTCGCGCCCTCTCCCTCGCACTGCAATGCCTTGGAGGTAGACACAAGCTCGTTTGAATAAGATGCACTATTGCTGTATATTGAGCGATAGCCGGAGAGGTCCGGATACAATGGCTGTGGTCGATTGTGTGAGGGCGTCTCTGGTGTGTGAGAAGACGCGAAACTCACGCCATTGCGGGGATGCCAGAGCCTCCATGTTGACGGGGTTGGTGCACGCGTCCGCATAGTGATGCTGTTGCTACACAAGGTTCTTCTGGACGATGCGTTCTTTGAGCAGACTCTTAAAGGAAGAATTGTCCGTTTTCTTTTCGGAGACGTAACAAAATAACGGATCTGAAATCTTGGTTCATTTTGGAGCAAGCAGGAGTGAGTGGCGGCTCTCAGGTCGCCACGACTAGAATCAAGCCATCTTCTGCTTTGCAGACGCATATACACCATGGCATGCGCCCAATCTAATGAACTGAGTGTTCTCTGCCAATCGATCGACTGGGGTGTTTTAGGCAGACGTGCGAAATTTTCAGGGGCTTTCCAAGACTTGAGGGACAGAAATAGCGTGAGCAAGATCCCGTACCTGCCATGGGCGTTGCAGTGCACGAAAGTTGATCAATCCACATGATCCCTGTTCACCCTATGGAAAAGCGAACATCGATCACGAAATCAGGTGACACCACGTGACTATTACATGAATTATTCCAGTCAGTGAGTTGCATCCAACCCCACCAGCAAACGACGGGCTGATGTTGCTTGCTTTGCGGCGGCTTTGGATTTATCTGCGTTGATCACCTGCGATCAGTCCGTCCTACTGCCCATTATTCGCAAAAGCCGGCAAAACTTCATCATGGCGACACAACTGCTTCCTTTAGGTAGGTAATTTTTCCATAGGATTGAGAAAATGCTTCTCAAGGATGAATAGAATCGAGGGGAAAACAAGACAAATATCAATCCCACTGACATATCAACACAGAGCTCATCGACAAATGTGTCGGCTCCCGCATTTGGGTCATCATGAAGGGTGACAAGGGTAGGCAATAAAAACTCACACTAGTTTGACCTCTTTCACCGAGTCTAAAAGTCAAGGCTGATGATGTGAATCCGATATGTAGAATTCAGCGGATTGCTTGTGGGATTTGATGACTACGTTAATATGGTCCTTGAGGACGTGACAGAGTTGTATGCCTCCCTGCCCTGCCATCGCCCAACACATCCAATCCTACCTAAGAAATACTGACCTTCCCCTGTCCATCAGCGACTACTCTGGCAACCATACAAAAATGTCCAAGATTTTGCTCAACGGAAACAACATTTGCATGGTATGGTTGGTCACCAGATAAACTCGACTTCTCACAGAGAGCACTACTGATATGTTCATTTGTACAGCTGATCCCAGGAGGCGAGGGTCCTGTGCAGGCATGACCGGGAGGACCGAAGCTATCCAAATTGATTATTCCCATGCACAGTATGCAACAGAATTCCATGCCTTATCAAGAGATCAAACGGGAATGAAAACTGCGAGCTATGGACCCAGACCTTGTCGGCGACAGTGCCGTTACCTGCTCTGGAACCAGGGCGACGCGAGACAGATCCTTTAACAAGAGTTAAAGGGGCCGCCATACTAGAGTGGCTTAATTAATGATTATATCGTGGAAGCACAGTCAGGAATCTGATAAAAGACGCTGTTGACTGCCTGATCATCGTTGGGAGATGTCATGGCCGTTCCGAGGTATTATGGACTTTGAACCGGACCAGTGTCAGATCAAATGCACCGAATTTACTGGGACGCCTGCATACATTGGCCCCGGGGAGCCAGTCCGCAATACCACAGACATGTAAAAAGTGAATTCAGCTAGCCTCTAATTGACCAGCCGGAAAAGAATGCAGAACCCCCCAAAACGCCTACATCATGATATACGTGCTTTTGTTTTGGCCATTTCCCCACAGCCTCCACTCCCGACACTGAAAAAAAAAGAAAAGAGAACAGAATAGCTTAAAGCTTAGGAGCCTTCTAGAGTCCATGGCCATGCTCCCCGTTCTGTTGCTGCTCTCCGGCAGCAACCATCCGCCTGAGCTCAAACTCTCGCGTGAACTCGGTCCGGATCTGGCCGAGGCTGTGCAGGATCGTGCGGCAGGCGTCCAGCAAGCACGCCTTGGGCGTCACCTTGCCATCCGTCTGGATGCGCAGGAAGAACTCGGGCACGTTAGGGTGAGATACTAATTTTTTAAAAGAAAAAATGAATTCGTCAGAAAAGCTGCCGCTGTCGTCTGTTTCTGCCTGGAGAGTATATAGAAGGTGAAGGAGAGGATGGCAGAGCTGAAGAAAAAAAAAAGAGAAAAAAATAGGAAAAACCTTTGTAGCCTGCCATCAGAACATTGGGGTGTTGCTTAAGGTGCTCGCATAGCATGTTGCCCAATGTGTGGTCTTCCTTTTTGAATGTAAAGTCTGACGTGTTTGACATGGCTGTTTACCGGTATCAGTACGTATGTCTCCAAATGACAAAAACCATAGTTATCTAGAAGGAGTTGCACTGACATGTGTTGATGGTTTCGGTCAGCTTCTCCTCTCCCGGCTCCAGGAGGAAGAGCTCGAATCTGGAAAGTTGCCGTTAGCCTCCTTTCGCCATTTCTCCAGTCATAAAAGTGCACGCATAAAACCACCTGGCAGCGCATCGATCCTGGCAGCGCATCGATCCGGGAAACATCAAATAGGGCCAGAAGAAAAGATGGTTCCCCCAGGTCCCATCGAGCCTCTTCCCGCGCAACATCTCTTTCGCTCCTGAGGCCCTCTCAGATGGTGAAGATAGAGTCACGTGTAGACATGCTGAACATGCGACCACAACCCGCGATCAAATCCTGTCACCCCTAGCGAATATGTCGAGCCCTATCTGCCAAGACGTGGTGATGGTGTTTCCATGGCCCTTGTGATATCGCACGCTGAGGTGGTGAAAAAAAAAAGATAAGCCTTGGGCTCCGGATCAAAACTCACCGGTCGGGGGCGTTCATTTTGGCGATAAAGCTGATAAGTAAAGGTAGTGTCGAGCTTTTATCAAAAGGTCGGTCTTTCGTCGCAAAGATATCAAGGTGAGCTGTGTCGGAAGTTGGAATGGGTCAAGTAATATTCAGATGAGAATGAAGAAAGACCCGCGTTCGTGCTACGGTTCAGCGCAGATATTATGCAAGTTGAATGCTTGATGAACAGGCAAAAAGTGGGGCGACCAAGCCGTCACCCCGACTACAATTCATAGGTGCCAACCCAGCAGCCTTGCAACCACAGATGCCTCCTTGGGAAATTTTCTCAAAAAGTATGCCAAGATTGACCTCACCACGACTGCATCTCATACAGATTACATAAAGAGCCTATGATTTATTTCCAAAAATAAAAATAAAAAAACTACCCAAACTCGCTTCGACATTGTGTCAGGTTGCGGCGCCCATCTTGGCCGGAACTTGCACGGACCCAAGAGCTCTGTATCAAGCCCTGGTGTGTGTCTGAAGATGCTATCTATACACAAAAACTCATAGGATGTAGCTTAAGCCCTAATATACCTTCGCTGTAAACTCTGACAGGCCCTGAGCCCCTCGCGCTCTTAGCTTCCCCCCTTTCATTCTCTTCAAATCCAGACACCAATGAAATGCAGGTCAATTTCGGTCTTCCAGACCGAATATGCAGCGGACGTATGAGAGCACAAACCCCAAGGTTCCCCAAAGCGGAATGGCTCATCGTATGCCGTTCGTGTCTGTCATGTCTGACGGCGCCTAATGTCCCTTGGAATCACAGTAGGACGGAGGCTTAGGCTCACTGGAACTGTCCGCCCAAGCCATGACTGTCAGACTTGTCGTATATGCCATGGCAACGAAGCCGAACACGCAGAGCCCCAGGTCGGACCACCTCTTCAGGTTGCTCTTAGCCACGGCACGATAATGCAAGAGAGGCTAGCAATTGAAGAAACAAAGGGTCAGCTTTCTGTCCAGGCCTGCGTAAAAAAAAAAGATTGATTATAAGTTAAAAAAAAAGCACTTACCGGGTAAATGTAGACGAGCGGGATGCACGCAAAGTTTCCAACCAAAGCAACAAACTTGTCAAGGTTGTCGGCACCACCCCAAGCGAGCGCAGCACACCCAGCGACCACGCAGAATCGATAGATGTTCTTCTGCCACTTGATGTAAGGGTTGTACTTGCCACTGCGAGTGAACAAGCCATTTTCGGTAATCCTGATAGCGGGGAATATTTGCAACGGTGTTGACAAAAGAATGGCCAAAGAGTATAAGAACTGGACGACGTTGACCATCTTATCATCCTGTGGAAGGTTCAGCAGGACAACCGTCTCCGTCTTGGAGCCGTAGGCAGCATACGAGACGGCGCCCATGACCGTGAATAGAGTGGTAATGATCACCATGATCACAGCCATAACTTTGGGAAACTTTTTAGGGTCTTTCATCGACTCCTGAATCGGGATGATCAGACCAATGCCCTCAAAAGTAAAGATGGCTGTGCCGATGAACAGGGTCCAGTCTTTTTGGTTGAAGTAAATGATGTCGGCCAATCCGTTGGTGCTAAGTGTAAGTACGTCGAAGTAGAAGAGGTATGCCAGGCCAATGACGATAAAAGCATCGGCGATGAGCGCAGTAAAGGCCAGCTTGTTGATGTCTCTGAATAAAGAAAATGGCAAGAATATGACCATCTGCAAGAGGATGAGGTATCCGACGTCGATCGAGGTCCGACAATCCGTGACAGCCAGAATAAAGGCCTTCAGGTTTTCGGACGTGAAGACGATGTAAGCAGCCACGAACCCGACCTGGCTGATGACGATGGACGTCAAGATAAGCAACCTCATCCACTTGCCATAGAGAATTCCACCGATATCGCCAAAAGAACCGTTAACCTTGAGACGAGTGTTGACTAGGAGCACAAAACAATAGTAGCTAAGGGCAGCCACGAAAAGCAGCACCAAGTTGCTGAAGATCATGCCACCGTTCAGGTACGCCCTGGGTAAGAAAAGCACTCCAGTGCCCACAAAGGACTTGAGGAGAACCATCGCTGCGTTGAGGGGAGTCGCTTTGCCGCTGCCACCGCGGTGCTTTCTCCTACGCCTACGCCTGCCAGGGGTCAACAGCGCACTGTCTTCCATCGGGTCGCGATCATCGTCTGACCCTTCGCCAGCCGTGTAAACATCCTCGTCGTCCTCTCCGCTGGAGAAGTACTCGCCGGGACCCAAGACTTCGTCGTCCTCCTCGAGCTCCTCTCCGGCAAAGTGGCCATATATCGAAAGAAATTCGAGGAAGTTGGAAGTGACCAATGGAGGCTCCTGTGTCGCACGCCCACCCTCCATCGAGCTGGGGTTCGCAGAGGGACTCCTAGCCGCTCGACGCAGAAAGTTACGCCGGAAGCCGCCAGGGACTTTGATGTTATTTATATCGAGAACCTCATGCTCAGGGTCGGGGCGAGGCATACTAAAGCTTTTGCTCCGCTGAATGCGCTCTCGATTTGTAGCATCTTCTGTCCACCTGTAAATGGGCCGAGTGATATCACCTCCCTGTAGTTTCAAGCTGGAGAATTCATCATCAAGCCCTGAGCCCGAACCATCGACAACTTGCTTCCCCTTGGAAGAATCGTCAGGTGCTTCCGAGCTATCGGTCGGCTGCACCAGATGCCTCCTAACAATTTCCGCCACCGCCTCGTCATCGTCGCGTTGTGAGCTGTCAGACTGGAGGAGCCGGGCCCGTGCATCGAAAGATCCGTAGTTTCCCGGCGGCGTCGAGCCAAGCATAGGCGCGGCAGCTGAGGAAGCCGCCGGGGATTGTGATCGCACCGGAGGAGTACCGAAGCGCGGAGGCGATGTACCGATGGTGTTGGAGAGTGCGGCAGCGAGGGCGCTAATCCCCGGGCCGGGGGCAGTGGCGCTGGCACCCGCAAGAGGGGTGAGGGAGCCAGATTCCGAGGCTTGACGATAGGCATGGGGTCTCGGCGATGAGGATGCGAGAAGAGCAGCCGAGGGCGAACCGAACTGCGACGGCAGAGGCGAAGCAAGACGAGCGGTGACGTCGGCGCGCGGAACCGATGTACTAAGTGATCTGCCTCGAAAGGAGCCAGAGGGTGAGGAGCCCAACGGTGGCATTTGGGAGGGTGAGTCCCGGCCTGTGTGCGACATTTTGGCGATATCGGCGATGGCCACTTCGAGGCACACCTAGCAAAGCCTGTCCGTCTGTCGTTCTGTTCCGTCCGTTTAGGATCAGGCTGGAATGCTTGACTAGCTCTGGGGTGATCTTGCTAACCGGCGGGAACGTCGTCGGGCAGATTAAAGGTGCGACTTGATCTCTTGATGCGCAGGTCCAAGGTTGTTGGAGAGGATCGGAATGGAGAGCTCGGATTGATAAGACCGGTCGGCGGGGAAAGCCGCAGCGTTGCAGCACAGCACAGCACTAGTTCTAATTGTGACCGTTGGGGAATTGAACGACCGATAAGGACATAGGAAATTGAAACGACAGCAATGTTCTACCGTGTCTAGCGTCCTTGAAGGAAAATACAAAGCAAAAGAAAAAAAAAATTGCAATGACCAGCGAATGACCCCGAGCCAAACACAAAGTGTGTTTTGTCGTGTACAGAGGGGATGAACAAGGTGTGAAAAATCAGCCAAGCAATTGGCCCAAGTCTGACCTGACAGTGTCGAGAGTTGCTGTGTGTCAAGTGATTGTTGACTCGTGATGGAAACACGGGGGTTAAGGTACCCCAGGGACCTGGTGACACGAACGGACGCTTACCACGTACCCTGCCTCGAATTCCGGTGGATAGACCAGGTTGTACTTGATTTCAGAGCCAAATGCCACAGTAACAAAACAATTACATCTTGAACCATATTTTCTTGTCACATACCTTATCTACCTCTACGATTGAAGATTGTCCTGAACACGTAGGTCAAGAACTTTAGGTAGGTACGAGGTAGCTACATAGTATGGAATGAATCAGGTGTGTTGTAGTTAGTACGTAAGGTAAGTATTCTTGGTGCTGTACTGTACGTCCTGCTCCACAAGGTATGGCTTTGCTGGCCGATAGATAGGCTCCGTAGCAACCTAAGCTTTGTTGCTTTTAGGCGAGGTAAGGTACGTCACAAGGACTCGGTTCAAACAATGCCGAGCGATATCCACCGTACACTGTACCACGAAACACAGATATAGGAAGGCACACAGCAGGCAAAATAGAGTTGTGAGTACAACCAAAGAGCCGCGCCCAAATGCTACATTCTACATTCGCATCATGTGTGCGATAGCTGATGCTAAGATACCGTACTTCGTCCAGATTGCTAGGTACTTTTTAAACGTACCTGGTCCCCAGACACATAGCAAAGATAAGACGGGGCGTCGTTAGCCTCAGTAATCTGACGTGGCTCGTCTGACAGGACCCTAGATCAACCGGTAGTGTTGAAAGCCTGGATCATGGATTGTATTGCTATGAGCAACAACAGTGGATAAGATACTATCGATCGGCAGAGAACAATTTTCGCAATGACATTGGCAGATATTAGCAAACAGATGTGTTTCAATTTGGTTGCGGGGTTTAAAGGCCAATATCCATGGCGCTATCTATTTATACGCATACATATATCCTTGACTTGAAGCTCCAAAATCATCATCGTCTTCACAAGAGCTAACAACGTTGAAAGTTCCCCACCAATCAACCCCCTGTCTGTCTACCTAGCATGGCAACCCCCAAACAATCTGTGGCTTGCGAAGTAGTAGGAGGGGACAAGCTTCACCAAAGCGGTTGAAAGGTTTTACAGAGACTTTGCCAAGATACTTTATTGTCGCATTTTAGATCTGATGGAGAGTGTTTGAACTGTATTATTAGTAGTCCCAGATCTGGTCTGGTAATCATGTCACGACGGATCTGTCCTCAGTTTAATTACCGGCAATCCCATGTGGACACCGTTGCCTGCCTACGTAGTAGGAACGCTATGCCCAGTGGCAACTCTAGTCTCTACGTAGTCAGCCCCCGAAATTACCAGGTCAATAACTGTTGCGAATACGTGCGGTGGGGTACCGGGTAACCAAGATTGACCAATAGAAATTCGAGTCTGAACAATCCAAGTCACCGTTTGGCCGTTGAATTGCTTAAACTGGCCTTATTTGTTTATGTCCCATAGAAAATTCTCAAGTCCCACCATCAATTTCCACTAGCTTCGGACTCGGGACACGCAAATCCGCCCGTCCTCAGTGGCAGTTTGCCAGGGAATAGGCAGCATAACTTTGCTTGCGCTTCTTGCTTTGTTCTGATCTTTAAAATTCAAGGAATCCATCTTGTCTGAAAGCTTTTGGACGCAATCATGTCTTCCAGATATTCACTACGGCAGACCCCCAGGTAAGTGCCCTTCCGTCTACATACGGCCAGCCCATTGACCTCTGCACAACCCAGCCCCTGAGACATGTTCGAACGCATGTGCTCGTGGTGGAGTGTTTATTGATATCGCTCTTGTTTTGAACGTACATGGCTGTCAGCATAAATTTGTTTCCTTATGACGCGAACACATCGGATAACTGATACTGACGTTTGCCCTTCAGGAAAAAGGAGCTCTTCGAGGGCATGGTCGAGACTCCTGCTCGTCGCTCCACTCGTAGAAAGTCACAGTTCCCCGAGAACGACGGTGATTCGAGCTCAGCCGCTGAGAGCGAAGCTGTTGCAAAGCCAGCCAACACTACGCGCCGCCGTGTACCCAAGTTCATTGAGCACATTGACGAAACCGCCGAGTCCGACGCTCCTTCAGAATACTCACCCGTCTCAGCCATTGCCCCTGATCTGTCAAACGGCGACGAAATGGCTCGGAGGAAGGTCTCACACAACGGCGGTGTCGATGACGACGTCAAGATCAAGACCGAGGAGATGTCGGAGACGGAGCCCCTCACCAATGGCAAGTTGAAGCCAAAGGCTGTTGATGGCTGGATTCCCGGAACCGATCATCGCATCGACTCCTCCGATTTCAAGGACTTTGGCGGACCTCTCGGTGTTACAACCATGATGATCTGCTTTCCGCTGCTCATGTACTACATGTGGATAGGCGCCACCTACTACAACGGCAAATTGCCCCTGCCAGCTGATGGCGAAAGCCTTGGTGACTTTGTGAAGAAGCTCGGCACGTTGACATACACTGGGGCGTTCCCCCATTTGAAGGCCTGGGTTATGTTTTGGACCTTTTTCATTTTCCAGGGGACTCTCTACTGCCTCGCCCCGGGTGTCTGGGGCAAAGGCAAACCCCTTCCTCATGAGGGAGGCAAACAGCTTGACTATTACTGCTCAGCACAGTGGAGCTGGTACATCACTATTCTCACCGCGGCAGGCCTACACCTCAGCGGCCTCTTCCCGTTGTACACCATCATTGATGAGTTTGGGCCTATAATGAGCGTCTGCATCATCTCCGGATTCCTTATCAGCTTCGTCGCCTACTTCTCGGCCATTTCGCGTAACGCCCAGCATCGCATGTCGGGTTCGTTCCTATACGACTTCTTTATGGGTGCCGAGCTCAACCCGCGCATGTTTGGCATTCTCGATTTCAAGATGTTCTTCGAGGTCCGCCTCCCGTGGTTCATCATGTTCTTGACGACTCTGGGCTTGTGCGCTCGGCAGTACGAGCAGTATGGCTACGTTACGGGCGAGGCATACTTTGTCCTCCTGGCTCACTTCCTCTATGCAAACGCCTGCGCTAAGGGCGAGGAGCTCATCATCACCACTTGGGATATGTACTATGAGAAGTGGGGCTTCATGCTCATCTTCTGGAACATTGCCGGCGTTCCCCTGACCTACGTCCACTGTACCCTTTACCTTGCCAATCACGACCCCTCCGAGTATGCTCATAGCAAGCCAGTCCTCGCTCTCATGTTCATCGGCTACCTGTTTGTCTACTGGATCTGGGACACATGCAACTCTCAAAAGAACCGCTTTCGCGCCATGGAGCGTGGCCACTTGGTCCCTCGCAAGTCGTTCCCCCAGCTTCCGTACCAGACGATCCAGAACCCCCGCAAGATTCCTACCCATACTGGCGACTCTCTTCTGGCCGATGGCTGGTACGGCATGGCCCGCAAGGTGCACTACACCTGCGATCTGTACTTTGCACTCAACTGGGGTCTCATCACCGGCTTTGCGTAAGTTTTATTTTTTCTTGTACTCGCTATAGCTGATTGATGTCGACATCACTAGTGGTTGTTTCAGGGTGGCAACTAACTTTTTTCCCATCACACCACCAGGAGCCCTTTCCCGTGGTTCTACCCTGTTTTCTTCGCCGGCATGATCGTTCATCGCGCATCTCGTGACATTGCACGCTGCCGTGAAAAGTACGGGGCCGCCTGGGAGGAGTACGAGAAGCAGGTCCCTTACCTCTTCATCCCCGTAAGTCACCACAAAAGTAGCCTCATCACTTGATGTCTCTCAAGTATCAGTAGCTAACGCCCGTGTTCATGTTTGATAGTACGTCATCTGAAGTGGTCAGGTTTATTCCAAACCGTGATACTTTTTGGCAATCCCAACACCTACACATTACTCACACATCCTATTCTTGTATATTACTTTTGCTGCTACAATTTTAGTACAATGTTCATCTATTACCAGTTGAACCTCGCTTAGAGGCAGGGTCACAATATTAACATCTAAATCATCTTTGGCTTGAAAAACTTTAAAGGGATCTGCCGATAGATAGCATGTGTATCGTACCATACATCAGTGCAGTAACATAATGACATCAACTATTCTCTCAGACGTCCTGGCTAAACCTTAAAAGGGAATTCATAATCGGCGAGCAGTTGAAGACCATGTGTGACCGGGACTCTGCTGCCAAAGGCGTAATACATCCAAACTACTCGTCTCTTGATTGTCAAAGTCAAATAAGGAAAAAACCTAGACTACAGTTATGCTCTTGTCGACCGTTCTAAGCCCAAGATCAACCCCGCCGTACCCTCAAAAGAGAGTCATCTCCAATCGAAATGCTGTTGCTAACAATGTACACTGGTGTTTGCGCATCCCATTAACCCTTATAAAATGCAGTCCAAGACACCTCACTGGTGGAAAGAACTTTTTGCTGCTTCAAGGAAGTTTGATAATTGCCGATTCCTCCCGAGAAATAAAAATTGAAACCATGCCCACAGCTAAAGGCATGTCCTTGTGTTGACAAGCGAGGACCCCGGGCATTTTGTGGTAGGTACAGTGTTGCCCACCCGAGTCTCAAGTCAGACTCAAGCCTCGCGTGATCCATACCTCAATTCACCATTTAGCATGTGGTGTTGAGGGTCGCCTTTGAGTTCATCAGCAGCGCAACGATCAATCCGTAAAGACCTGTACCATCTGTTAGTCGGCCATCACACAAACATAAATATTTGAGGGGTGTAGTGACTTACCCAAAACTTCGGCGAAAATGAGAATCAGAATCATGCCCACGAAGAGCCTGGGCTGTTGGGCAGTACCACGGACACCAGCATCACCGACGATACCGATGGCGAAACCAGCAGCAAGACCAGCCAAGCCGACGGCAAGACCGGCACCGAGCTGGATGAATCCAGTGAACAAGGCATATCCGTCCTGCTTCAGGTTGTCCGAAATCAGGACGGACACGACCAGACCGTAAATACCAATGATACCAGCCATAATGACGGGAACAATGTCTACATTCAATCGGGTCAACACATGTCTCCAACGACTGACGGAATCGCTTGTCCGAAGCGGTGCTGAATAAATTCGATGGGATGTTTCTCACTCTTGACGATCAGGTCAGGGCGCAGGACACCCATGGCAGCAATACCAACACCGGACTTGGCCGTGCCGTACGAGGCACCGAGGCAGGTGAAGACAATGGCAGCAGTGCAGCCCATGGCGCCGAAGAAGGGCTGTTGAAACTTCGTTAGTACCGCTCATATATCAGAGCCCTTGATGGTTGTGCTCTGGTAGGGCATGACACCGATTCGGCGCGTCTCTTGCGAACGGGGATCGGATCGTAGTCGGGGGACGAGTAACTAACCGCGTAGGCCGGGCTGCGTCATGGTAAACTGGTTAGCTTCATCTGTTCAATGATACGCAGGCATATGATATTGTTGCAGCTTCAAGTCTTGGAGATGATCGAAACTGGAGCGCCAGTTGAAGTTTCGATTTTTGTCGCAGGACTCGCTTCTCCATAATTGGTCGGCCACAACAAGCGAACGTAGGTTTGATTGAACTCACCAAAGTTCTGAAGGCATTGTGAAAGGTTTTGCTGTTGGATTAATCAACGATAAAGAAAATCAGTTAACCGTCGAGATCAACTTTTGCCGGTGTAAATGTTCGGGGGGTGACGCGATGGAGGAACGGCGACGTTGATGCAGCTGGTTTATGGTGACGACGTGCAAGTTGAGGTTGCTCGGTTGATGCTGTCAGGTTTTGGGAAGCTCGGAGGTGGATGCCTTAGCTCGCTGGCCGCAATCCCGAAACTGCACCGTGAGCGGCAAGTTTTGCGCAGAAAAGATGTTCCATACCGAGCTGCCCCTTGGCCAAGGCGGAGCTGGTGTGGGTCCATGTGCCCCACGCCATGCGAAGCTCCGCGGCTGGCAGTAAAAAAAAAAAAAAAAAGTTCTTGAAGCCATTTCGAGAAATGCTAGTCTCTGCGCGCAGAACATATTCGTCAGTTTACCCATATCCCCGACTTTTCTTTTTCCCTAGGGCGAGCCACCGCAGTGAACCCTGGGAGCTTTCAGTGTTGTATCAAACAATAAACCCACTAAAACATTCACGATGTCTGCCAACGACTCTGCCGGTAAGATCTTGTCGCTATCTCTTTGCTTGCGTGAATATCACATTTCAAAATGCTGACTTTCACATAGCCTGGCCTCTGGCCGATGCTGCTCTCACCCAGGTAACTAGATACTCCCGAATTTATAAGAAATCGATCGGTAACTTGTTCGAAGCCTAACTCGCGATAGGAAATCCTTGACCTGGTCCAATCGGCTGCCCACTACCGCCAGCTGAAGAAGGGAGCCAACGAGGCGACCAAGACTCTGAGCCGTGGTGTGTCCGAGCTGGTTATTCTGGCCGCCGACTGCGAGCCCCTTGCCATTCTTCTCCACATCCCTCTCTTGGCTGAGGACAAGAACGTTCCCTACGTCTTTGTGGTGAGTTTGAGCAATGATTCAGAATCATTCCTAGTAGCTCTGTGCGCATGTGCTGACTCTTTTGAATTCTTGCCTTTAGCCCTCCAAGATTGCGCTTGGCCGTGCCTGCGGTGTTTCGCGCGCCGTTATTGCCGCCAGCATTACCAGCAACGAGGCCAGTGACCTCCAGGGCCAGATCCGTACCCTCAGGGACAAGGTCGAGCGCCTGGCTATCTAAGCCATTGCAACCAAGATACCCACTCGAAGGAATTAATCGGTGTCTACGATGTTCAAGCGGACATAATGTTCATGATATTACGTGGAACTAGGTTTACAGTCTATTGGAATATATGACGAATTCCTGGCGTTAGTGTTGGGGCAAAACTTTTGTGTTGAGCATGTGGTAAATGGCAGTGATTATGATTTCAGGAGCGCTTGCACTTGGAACAGAGGCGATTATGTTGGAAGGCATACAACATCTCAAATGATTGTCGCCTGATTGTAGCCTTCGCGGGGTTCTCTCGTAAGGAATCAGGTACTGGGAATATTGATTAATCATCGACAAGAATTGTCTTGGAGCATTGTTTCCAAACAAAGATTTTTATCACAGACATGATTTCTTATATACATGCCTCTGCTATGTGTGGTCACGCGCCTCACAGCACGGGATATAGATGAGGTACTTATGATCTCGCCAATCAGGGGTGCAACAGAAAGGACAAGTACATGATCTTGACATGTGGCAGGTAAAACATCTCGTAATCTGTATCAAGGGAAGTCACTGTAAGCAGCGTATCTAAATAAGGCAATAATAACACTGCCAGATCAAATAGGTCAGTCACTTCACCCCAGGTAATGTTCCGACAAAATCAAATCAGTATCATGCATACTGTAGTTCGCAGACAATGCTGGGGCTGCAGGGTAGGTACCACTTTTATCCTGTGCGTAAAGCACTACCGTAGGCGGGACCGTTGGAATACATGACGCCGATTATCGGTACCCAACCTAGCGAGGCCCAGCGATTCGATGCATGACGCAACCCGACATCCTGGAGGGTCAGTCTTAGTCGCCCCGCATTCATACTTTTGCGACAAGTGAGGCGACCCATGACTGCCTGCCAGAGACTCTATTGTCCTGATGTACCCCGGTACACCTTATTATATTGAACAGTTTTAGAACATGTTAGCCCTTATAACAATAGCGACAAGTCATTTCTCCCAGTCCTCCTAGAATACCTACCAAATTTACTTTTGCACATTGACAGAGATCCTATATACTCGAACCTGAAATTGAAGTCCAAAAGGGATTGTTGTGTTTTTTGTTTTTTTTGCCATGCCCGGCCCCGCACGCAAAGTGTTAATCACCGCCGCCGTCGAAGGTCTCATCCTACAGCCACTGTCATCTAAGAGGGAGCAGAGGCCGGCTGCACCTGTAAAGCTCAAATACGGCGATGCGAGCATTTCTAATGTCACCCGGGACGATTCGCCAAACCCTTCCTCAAAGTCAAATGCCTCTTTTGAGAGTTTTGGTATAGTTGGTCAGTGTCAGACGCATATTCTTGGGAGGACAGGCTTGAGGGGGGAAGAGAAACGAAATATCGGACGAGATGATAGATATGATTACAGCGCTAGCTAATACGAACAACATATCCTTCGTGCCTCTAGGCTTGATTACTGTTCCTCCCGAGAGCTACTTGGTCTCGATCACGCAACGTAAACAGGTCGCCGTGGTCCGCGACCAACCCGTTTATGTCGTAACCGAAGTTGCGCTCACTCCATGCAGCTCGCAAAGCGAAGCCACCGAAGCCATCAACAAGACTGTAGCCCACATCAAGCAGGCAAATCTGGCGGAAGGCAATAGCGCCGATAGCGACAGCGAAGACGAAACCTCGGCGCCGGTCTCCTACGACATTGACGACGATGTGGACGACACAGCCGGGCCCAAGAAGGGCCACAAGTCCACCACGAGCGTCGCATCGGACGTCATGAAGCAGAAGGGGGGGTACGGGAGGTTTGCGCAGCGGTGGTTCAGCAAAGGTGGCTGGTTGGAGGACCAGAAACGGATGATGGGTCTGAGCAAGAGCGCTGGCAGCTCAGATAGTAGTACAAAGGACGATAGCAAGACTGGCGGCGTGCCGACTTCAGAGGATCCTGTCGATGGTCCAGCGGATGCAGTCAAGACTGCCACCAAAGGCGCAGTGGGAGGTGCGGTGTCGCTACTACCTAAGCTCCTTCGAACCTCGCAAATCTTATTCGGCGCCTCCCGGAGTTTCTTTTTCAGCTATGACTATGATATTACGCATAGTCTTGCATCACAAGATCGCGAACAAGACCTTAGTGCTTCGGCATCGGGCGAGCTGCCGCTGCATGCCAAGGTAGACCCGATTTTCTGGTGGAACAGACATCTCCAACGTATGTTCGTGGATGCAGGAGCAGATGCATTGGTATTGCCGTTGATGCAGGGGTTCGTCGGACAGAGGTCCTTTATCGTCGACAGTGATCCACCGCCCGTCGAGGAAGTAGCCAGGGGATCACTCGAGCTGAACGACATGAGGCCGAAGTCGGGTCCAGCAACACCTATGAATGAGAAAAAGTCTGCAGAGCTCATGAGGTCTTCGGAAAAACGATTTGACATCACTGTCATTTCTAGACGGTCAGTCAAGCGGGCCGGACTACGGTACTTGCGGCGCGGTATCGACGACGATGGATACGCAGCCAACTTTGTCGAGACAGAACAGATTCTCTCTCCTGTTGACCCGGACGATGAATCTGCCCAGGTCTTTTCTTTTACGCAGATCAGGGGCAGTATACCACTATTTTTCAAGCAGTCGCCATACTCATTGAAACCAGCACCCGTTATACAGCACTCCGAAGAAGCCAATTATCAAGCGCTCAGGAAGCATTTCAACATGCTCAAGAAGCATTACGGAGCTGTGCAAATAGTAAACCTCGTCGAGAAGCATGGCGTCGAGGCGAGTATCGGACAGCAGTATGAGGCAGGTGTGAAGAGACTCAATGAAGAAAGTGCACCGGACGAGGTTGTTCCGTTTGAGTGGTTTGATTTCCACTCAGTATGCCGAGGCATGAAGTTTGAACGTGTGAGCGAGCTACTGGACATTCTTGGCCGACAGTTGGAAGATCTTGACAGCACTGTAGAGACCAACAGAGAGGTTGTGACGAGCCAGAGGGGCGTATTCAGAACCAACTGCATGGACTGTCTTGACAGGACGAACGTGTGTCAGAGTTCGTTCGCCAAGTTCATGCTGGATCGGCAACTGGCAAAGTTGGGATTCGACATGTCGGCGCAAAAAGATCAAGAAAACTCGTGGTTCAATACGTTGTGGGCGGACAACGGCGACTCGATCTCAAAGCAGTATGCTTCTACAGCTGCAATGAAGGGCGACTATACAAGAATGAGGAAACGTGATTACCGCGGCGCTTTGACGGACATTGGTCTATCAGTGACTCGACTGTGGAGCGGGTAAGGAAAGATGATCTTTCAACTCGTCATTTGGTTGACCCCAGTGCTGACGATCTGCAGTATGATCAACGACTTCTTCGTCCAGACAACCATCGACTTCCTCCTCGGCAACGTAACCGCACTAGTCTTTGAGGAGTTTGAAGAAAACATGATGACTCAGGATCCAGCAGTCTCTATGCAAAAGATGCGGGAACAGGCAATAGAGCTTTGCCAGAAGCGCGTGATTGCCGATGAGAAGGAAGAGTTTATCGGCGGGTGGACTATGCTGGCGCCGCAGGAGCCAGATGCATTTACTCTGATTGCTCAGCCTCTCGAAGAGGTTGTGCTTTTGCTGACTGATATCGCCCTGTATCTCTGCAGGTTCGATTGGAATATGGACAAGGTTTCTTCCTTCGAGCGCGTCGAATTCCCCCACATTCGCAAAATCAGGTTCGGGCCTTATATCACATCTACAATGACAGCTGCGCAGACGGATGAGTCAAAGAACCAGGGAATCTTGATCTTTTATACGCCAGGTTCCAAAGACATAAAGCGGGTAAACACCAGATCCCTCTCGACTTCCAAGCTGGATGTAGCCGAAAAGAAAGAGGGAACAGGTGGGCTGGGGAGCATCTTCTCCATGCGGCCGTCCCAACCAGTCGAGAAAAAGATCGCCCTGAAAGCGCTCCATTCGCGGTCTTCGCTAGCTGATACTAGTGGGGGCAACGGGCTCACCGAGATCCAACAGGTTGTCAGCATCAGCGCGCAGCTGGAGAGACTTGTGGAACTCAACAAGCCCCAACCGGCCGGTGAAGAAAAGGAAAGCGTGCTCGAGAGTGGTGATATCGTTTCGGTAGCTGAGGCGAGGAGGAACGAGGGCTTGTTAGGGCAGTTGGGATACTCTATCAAGAAGCTTGTTTGGGCATGAGCCGGCGAGGATCTCAATGCATTCTTCCAACGCTGTCCCAAGCTTGATATTTGGGTTTTTGTGAAAGTGTCGCATACGAAAGTTATGACCAGTAATGCATCATACCTAGCCAGATGGCATGATATCATGATTCTGAATTACTCTTGGCTTGAGGTGCTGGTTTCGTAGCACGGTACAGGTGCATCTGGAAGCGCATATTTTCCAAAGGAATCGGGTAAGTGAGCTTCTCAGGTAGTCGAAACCACCGCGACTCCTGAGACTCTATCTTTTGCCAGGTGCAATCCTCGGCTGATGCTAGCACCTTGTCAAGCAGCCAGAGCATTGGGTATTTTTTGGCCTCCTTGCCAACCGTGGCCTCAGAATACGACCCCGGGCTGTCGACGACGAGGAGTAATGAGCCCGAAGGGATCGCGGCTGTGATATCCAGTAAGAACTGGGTTGTTTTGCCTATACCGCCTACTGTGAACAGCTCGTTGAGGGTGAAGAAGAGAGTCACCAGGCAAGGACTGCCGTCGGGGAAAATCTCAACGAGCTCTGAAGATAGAACATTATTTTGAAGGAACTTTGCGGTGAGCCTTGCAGGCTCGATGAGCGAGCGGTTGTTTGCCTTTGCTTCTGCGTTGGCCCATTGAGGAAGACTGGGCGGCGTGGTGACATGGCTGGCGAGGGAGTCAACGATAGCTCCCCAAGGCCCCGAGTCTATGAGAGTGACAGTTCCAGACCTGTCCGGAGCCTGGGATAGGTAAGCAGCTAGTGCGGCAACCTCTGCTGAGCCACCTCCGATAGAAACCATGTTCAAAACTGCCGGGGTCTTCTCATCGCCTCCGGTCTCAGTGGGGAGCAGCTGCTCGAGATGCTCAACGATGCCAGAAAGCACCTCGGCATACCCCAGGGCCCTGGTCGGACTATACCGCGCCGCGTAGACGCGAAGGTTTGCTTCATCTCCAAAGACGCGCTCAAAGTCTCGATCGAAGAGGCCCTGCTTAACAGCCTGAAGAGTGTTGGTGAAGTCTGGAGAGGTAAGCTCTGTGTTAAATGCTTGTGCAAAGATATTGAGTATCCTTTGTTGGTCTGACAAGCTGATCAAATTGCTGTTTGGCTTCTCCACGCTCTTGACAGGGCGCTCAGGAGCCGGCGTTTGTTTTTTTGTGGTCTTGGTAGCTTGTGTCTGCTTCTTTGGCTGCGACTGAGTATTTCTCGTTGGCCTGTTGCCTTTTGGCGGCGCAGGTTTTCCCATGTTGGCGATGCCCACGAAAAAGGAAACCGTTCGATTGGTTCGAAATAAACCAAAAACACGACCCTGCCTGGGTTCGCCCTAATGTCTGGTAAAAAAATCAAAACCGGCCTGGGACGTTGCATAATTACAGCCCTATGGCTTTGAGGAGGCAAGGAAAGGAATCGAAACGCAAATTTACAAAATGTTCTAACCCTAACCCACGCATTCACCCCGCTACCATGCCTACGCAAATGGCGAACCGGGTCGCCGGGATCGGAGCTATAGAGACATTGCGACCCTGTAACCCGAGACGGCAAAGCTGCTGCATCACTTGAAGCATAATGCTTGACGAGACTCCAGCACATGCCCACGCGGAGGATCATTCCACCTATGAGCATCTCGACAACGTGCAGGCAGCTACTACGTAGTAGGTATACAGTACCTTGAGTACTTACCATGCAACACTACCAAGCCCACATATTAATGCATGTATGTATCGGGGGTGGTTCCGCATATGATGTCGGCGTAGTCGGATACTGGGCCATGACCAAGCTCTTGTGGCGACCTTGCGAGCCACAGCATCCATCTTTCCTCAGATGTGGATAAGGTTGGTGGGGGTCACTTGTCGTCGCACCGGCAAAATTCAAGATACGGCTAGACGGTTAAAACGCTGTGCGGGCTATCAATAAGGTGCCTTTTAAGGTGCCTGCCAATGGAAAGTAAGGTTACTCTGGGTGTATGTCGAGAAAAGGGACGCAGAGTTCCGGGGTAGGTAGAGTAGCAATAAGGCGCGCGAATTAAAACAGTTGCTGAGTATTATCAGTTGCTTAGTGAGCCTTTGCAGGCATCGCCCACTGGTCCCAACAGACTACCGCAAAAGTAATTATCCAAGCTTGCCAAGGTTTACCTTGTCTCCATTCACGAAAGCACGTTGAGAAACACCCAGAACTTAGAACCCACATGTCCAATACGCGGAAAAGTGCCCCTCCCATTTCGTCATGTTGACAGCAAACATGACTGCCACACCCAAAAGCTACGACATAATTAGCTGGCTCGCTGGCATCCACAAACAAGGTAGGTACATTGTATTGTAGGCACCTACCTATACGCGGGAAAGGGCAGAGATGACCTGTTGACTTTTCAAGCAACTTAACGAGCTTGCTAAACTCCCTGTCTATTACTTGGGTAAATTAAAGCAAATATTTTCATGTAGAGATAGTACTGAAGTATAATATATTGCAAAGGATAAATGATAGACGTCAGCAGTATGGGGCAGCTGGTAAATCTCAAAAGAAGAGGTAATGAATGCCTCGACTCGAGTGCTCGCCACCAATGATGGCAGACGGTCCTCCTGCCTTGCATAGCGTCCGAGCTCTTACTCGCCCGCCGCGCAGGTCCCGGCCGTAGCTACCTACCTCTGAGAGAAGTCCGCAAAGGCAAAGCCGATCCGTCCGTACCCTGCATATTTGCCGCGTCGACTTTGCTTGGGTGACCCCCCAAAAAGAAAATTAACCCCACCATCAATGGACCAGGCCAAAAAGTCCGCATTTCGCAGCATGCCTCCTCAAGATCCAGCTTAAAACACGACGAACCTCCTCTTCCACATTACGTCTCCATCTTGACCTACTCTTACGTCCAATTCTTCAGCTGGATTCTGAGAGCGCCGTCAAGCCTTTTGATTTCAATTGATAGATTATACCCCCAAAAAGTTTGCAACCATGGGTTTCTCCGAAGTGGACAAGAAAGCTATCAACACCATCCGCGTTCTCGCTGTAAGTGCCCTTGATGTTAACACCCCGCCCCCGCCATTGATGCTGTCCCAAGCGAGCACAACCCGACACGAGGCTGCGGTCACCCATGTCGCAACGCTCCGGGAGAGATCAAGAGAATTAATGTTCAAAGATGCAAAGCCTTTAAGCATACTTATAAGGACTTGAAATATCTAACTTAATACTTCGGCTTTGTAGGCAGACGCTACATTCAATGCCAACTCCGGACATCCCGGTGCCCCCATGTAAGAATCTCAGCTCTGCTCAAGAACTAGCTCTACACAAGCAAGATTGGTAACTGACATGTCATTTAGGGGCATGGCGCCGGTCGCCCACGTCCTCTGGGACAAGATCATGAAGTTCAACCCTAAGAACCCCAGCTGGTTGAATCGTGATCGCTTTGTTTTGTCGTAAGTCCCGACGTACCCGCTTATACCCCAAGAGATATTGGCGAGTACGATACTCGGATATTGACATCGCCGACCACTATCTCCAGGAACGGCCACGGTTGCATGCTGCAATATGCTCTCCTGCACCTCTTTGGTTACGCTGTCTCCATGGACGACCTCAGGAAGTTCAGGGTATGTCAGGTCATACAAAAACGCTCTCAAGAACTCGCTCTGACATGCAACCACCAATACTGTAGCAAGTCGACAGCATCACGCCCGGTCACCCCGAGGCCCATGACACTCCCGGCATTGAGGTCACAACGGGTCCCCTTGGTCAGGGTATCTGCAACGCCGTCGGTCTGGCCATGGCACAAGCACACACGGCTGCTACATTTAACAAGGACGGCTTCAACCTGATTGACAACTACACATACTGCTTCCTCGGCGATGGTTGCTTGATGGAGGGTGTCTCGAGCGAGGCCTGCTCTTTGGCCGGTCACCTCCAGCTCGGAAACCTGATTGCCATCTGGGATGACAACCACATTTCCATTGATGGTGACACCAACCAGGCTTTCACTGAGGACGTTGCCAAGCGTTACGAGTCGTACGGCTGGCACGTCGAGGTCGTCAAGGATGGCGACAACGACTTGGAGGGCATTGAGGCCGCCATCAAGAAGTGCCAGCAGGTCAAGGACAAGCCGTCCCTGATCCAGCTTAGGACCATCATTGGCTTTGGCTCGACCCAGCAGGGAACTCACGGAGTCCACGGCTCCCCCCTGAAGGCTGATGACCTGAAGCAGCTCAAGGAGAAGTTTGGCTTCAACCCCGACGAGAGCTTTGCTGTCCCTCAGGAGGTTTACGACCTTTACAACAAGAAGGCTGCCGAGGGCGCTGCCCTTGAGGAGGAGTGGAATCAGCTGTTCGCCAAGTACGGTGAGCAGTACAAAGCTGAGCACGATGACCTCGTCCGCCGTCAAACGGGTGAACTTCCCCAGGGCTGGGAGAAGAACCTCCCCACGTACACACCCTCGGACCCCGCTATTGCCTCGCGTAAGCTGTCCGAGACCGTTCTCACCAAGATTGAGGCTGCCATTCCCGAGCTTGTTGGAGGATCGGCCGATCTTACTGGTTCCAACTTGACGAGGTGGAAGGGTGCTGTTGACTTCCAGCCCCCTGCGCTGAAGCTGGGTGACGCCAACTACGCTGGTCGCTACATCCGCTACGGTGTCCGTGAGCACGGTATGGGTGCCATCATGAACGGTCTGGCTGCCTACGGTACTATCCTTCCCTTCGCCGGTACCTTCCTGAACTTCGTGTCGTACGCCGCCGGTGCCGTCCGTCTCTCAGCCCTGTCGCACGTCCGCCTGATCTGGGTTGCCACCCACGACTCGATTGGTCTGGGCGAGGATGGTCCTACCCACCAGCCTATTGAGACTCTGGCACACTTCCGTGCTCTCCCCAACTGCATGGTTTGGAGGCCTGCCGACGGTAACGAGACGAGCGCTGCTTACTACGTTGCCCTTACCTCCAAGCACACCCCCAGCATCATTGCGCTTTCGCGTCAGAACCTTCCCCAGCTCGAGGGCTCGACCATCGAGAAGGCCATCAAGGGAGGCTACGTCGCTCACGAGGTTGAGGGTGCTCAGGTCACCCTTGTTTCGACCGGTTCCGAGGTCGGCATCTGCATCGACGCCGTCAAGTACTTGGCCGAGAAGCACAACATCAAGGCCCGTGTTGTCTCGATGCCCTGCTTCGAGGTGTTCGACACCCAGTCTAAGGAGTACAGGCTCTCGGTTCTCCCCGACGGCATCCCGTCGCTATCTGTTGAGGTCATGAGCACCATGGGTTGGGAGAGGTATACCCACGAGCAGTTCGGTCTCAACCGCTTCGGTGCCTCAGGCCCGTACAAGGACGTCTACAAGGTAAGACATGGCACTGACAATTCCTATAGATATCCCAGTATGCCGTACGAATCCGAGCTGACAGCACAAACCCTCCACAGAAATTCGAGTTCACGCCCGAGGGCATCGCCAAGCGCGCTGTCGCCACGATCGACTTCTGGAAGGACGTTCCCAACGTTCGCTCGCCCATCAACCGTGCGTTCCAGCAAATTATCTAAGTTTTGTGACAAAACAGGCGTTGTGGGGATGCACAGGAAATCTCGAGATAGACCAAATGACATATGCCAAGCGACGTTCATCCAACCTTTTTTGCCTTTTAATAATGAGCTTATTTTGAAAAAAAAAGTTATTAGCTAAGAAGTCGGCAAGGTGCTGTTGAACGTCATGTCCTGTGATGCGTGAAAGCGAATATATTTGAATCCCAAGATGAAAACGAAACAAAACACCAGATGGGTTTCCCCAACTTTTTGTAAGCCCCCAAACTCCTCAGCATGCGTGTCGACCCTGAAATGATGAGTTGGCTCTTGTCCTTCCTCGGCTGAAGAAGGTCAAGAACGTCGAAAACGTAAAGAAAACACATGATCACGAGGTCATTCGGCAGACCAGCGTCGCTGAATTTCACGACCTATCTTCTCCAAGCGAGCAGTGGCTCTCCTGGCGTCGGTTGCCTCTTCAGCACTTGCGCTCAGAACGATACCGACCAGCATTGGAGGGGCGTCTGCGTCTTCGTCTTCCTTCTGGCTATCCATACTGTCGCCATCGTCGTTACTGTCATGATGGTCATGTTCGTCATCGTCGTCGTAATCTGCAGCGTGGCCATTCTTGGCAGCAGCAGCAGGTTTGGAAAAGTCCTGGCCGCCATAGTAGGTCGGCCGTTCGGCTTGGGACGCTGCCGAAGAACCGTTCACCCTGAACCCATCCCCGTCCATCTGCGACCTCTGCCCCGTGGTGTTGCTGCTGCTAGGCCTCGAGAAGGCAGACCTGATGGATGACGCAGACAGGCCGCGGTGGGGAAGCGGCCTGTGGGGCATCAAGTGAGTTGCACCTCCACCACCAGCAGGGGGCCCCGCCGCCGTCGCAGCCATTGCCTGTGGATTCGGCGTTGCTGCTACTGATGGTAGTGCAGAATGATGCTCGTCCCGCAGGGCGGCAGGGTCCAGAAAAGTCTGAATCATGACGGGACCGCCGTAGTCGACCAGGACGCGCTGCGGGCGGCCCAGGCCGAAGTGAAGCGCCGCATCGTGGATGGTGAGTGCCGTCGAGGTGAGACTGGCCAGGGCATCCTGCTTCTTTTGCTGCTCATCGGGGCTGCTGCTGCTGCTGCTGCCGCCGCCGGCACCCGACGCCAACGTCCTCGAGGTGGAGATCAGAGGCGTCAGTGAGCGGTCCGCGAGGTGCAGTGAGAGCTTGGGATGCAGTTGAGGGATAGTAGCCATTGTTGATTTTTTTCTTTCTTTTTTGCTTTGGCTTTTGTGATAGTGGATTTTGTACTGAACCCGTTTGTTTGCCTTTCCTTTTATCCTCTTTGTGCTTCTAATGAAGGGCGTTGGTTGTCTTTTTAACTGTTATTCCCTAATGGTGGTGGTTCCCCGGATTTGCTCCATTACAAAATTTTGAGGGGGTTTTAGG
>JAVHJQ010000478.1:0-20324 GCA_031306095.1 Pyricularia sp. CD86 | reverse complement strand
GAACCAGGATGAGATACATATAGCCAGCATCAATGTACAGGTTTACTTGGTCATTTACTCCACTAGTGTCTGATTCCTTCTTTCGTGTGGTGAAATACGCCTACTTGTTACTGAGGATTTTGATGGAGCTGGATTTGGTTATGGATATGACGAGGACAGGCAACAGCGGCGATGACGGCCAGACGTCCCAGACGACTCTGATGAACACTATGTTGCCGACCACTACGACGACTGAATATCTGGATGCAATGAACCATGATGATAGGTCTCGTAACCGCACTCTGAGTCGATACTGACCTACCTACATGTGTATATGCTGCTGTCCAAATTTACCCATTTTGAGTTTGGGATCAAAGAGGTGATCTGACTGAGGCATCTCTTCTTTTCCCTTTTACTTTTCTTAGCTGCTTTTCTTTCCAATGGCCCGCAGAAATCTCCCGAAGGGTTATTCGACCCTGAATTTCCCCTCACCTTTGTTTGGATTCATCGGACCATTTCGCCCCATGCACAGTATACCCCTATATATAGTACAGCTTCCATTTCTACCAGGACAATCCCTGGAGGCGCCCGCAGCCAATGGACTGTTGTCCGTTTATTATCACCTCACGGACAAAGACTGTGCTTGGGTCTAGATGTCCAGCCGTGCATTTTATTGTTTCATTTTTTGAATCCTGGTGCTGTAGAGGCAGAGATGCGGTTTTCTAAATATTCAAGGACAAGATGAGATTCTAGTTTGCGTTTGGGGGGTCCGTCTGGGCATTAGGTTTTGCAGAAGTACGGAGTAGTCCGTAACATTTCAGGGTCCAATAAAACTTACCAATCAATTTAGGGACAAAACCTAGAGTCTAACCTTCTTCATTGATGCTATGCTTGCTGCGAGGGAAAGGCAGGCAAAAAGAAAACGTCTTGTAGGGCTACATGTGCTCTTTTTTGCTCTTCTGGTAAAAGGGAAATCTACTCCCGTCCTTCCTTTCGCTGCGGCTTCTGCTCTCTCTTTCTCTTCCTCTTCCTCAGCTTCAAAACCACCTCTAACTCATCCAGCCCACGATCTTAACATCTGCAAGCTCCGCAATTCCAACATCATCCCGATCAATATCCATCTCCCCAAAGAGCAACATCGGTCTTGATTCACGATGCCAGGCAACAAAGGCTATCCTTACAGGGGCTCCAGCACTAGCAGCTAGGTAAGAGCCCATCTCTGACAGCAGCGTGATACATACGAGCCCTTGTGCTCATGAAAGAACCACTACTGCCCTTCATGTATCTAACGATTTTCTGCCGCAGGGTAACTACTATTGCTCGCGCGACTACGGCGACGGCTCCAACAGCTACCCACTATTCCAACACGTTAAGCTCCCTCCTTTTTTTCTCTCCTCCTCCTTCTTACTTCCAAATCAAAGAAATCAGGGGAGGTTGATACAGAAATTCCCGTTGAAACTTGACCCTTCATCCCAGTTATGGTTCCTACTAGTACTCCAACTCCAACGGCAGCACCTACTACAACAATGGCAGCGGCGGCTCCACCTACACCTCGCCCAGCGGCCAGTCTCATCAGTCGGGCTATGGTGGAAGCAGCAGTGGTGGCGGCAGCTCGGGAAAGAAGTGATTTTGCTTTCGGTGGTCTTGAGGTGAACAAGCTCTCTGGTGCTGGAGAAGTCTCATCAAGGTTTCGGGTGGCCCTGGATCACTCTTGATTGATGGGCTGGCGAATAACCATTACCTTCTTTTCTTTTGGCAAAACTAAATGGTGCGTCCTGATACTTCTGACTTGATCAATCTGTCCACGGCTAATCTCCAACATGAGCCCTAGCTAGTCAATGAAACTAAAAAAATCTTTTGTTTTTCGTGATAGTTCTCTGTCCTCGGTGCTGCAAAGTGCTGCGCGTTTTCGCCCCTCGCTGACATTTGCCTCATCTCCGACTTCGACCATAACAAGCTACTACTCAACAGGATCGATCCCAGTGGACTTCAGTCCACCTGCGTCTCAGACGGTCCATGCAGAGTTCATTCCAGTCACAAGTGTCAGCCGTCATATTTACCATCCTCGGATCTACCACATCTGGCCAATCATCGGAGCCCTCAAACTCCGCAAGCGCCCCAAAGGCCTTGAAGGCATCGTAGTAGGCATTGTAGTAGACTGTGAAGGCGCGGTAAAGCCTCCTGAATTCGGCCTCCTGAATTGCCTTTTGCTCGGCCTCGTAGGCTTCATTCTCGACATATTGCCTATAAATTTCGGCCTCGTGCGCTTCGTGTTGGGCCTGATCTCTGTCTTTCAGCCTCGGCAGCTTCATACTCGGCCTGCTTCTTGGCTCTCACGGCCTGTTGCCTCGCTATCTTGGCTTCGTGGGCCTTTTGGGCGTCGTATTCAGCCTTTTGGTTGACTCTTTTGGCCTGGTAGTCAGCCTCATGAGCCTAAAAAAGAATTTCATCCTTCTCAACCTCTGCGCCATGGTTATTCTCGGAAACGTTCATACTCCATATTTTCATCAACGGAGCTGTAACAAGGCGGCTCAGCGGTGTCGTATCTGCCATGTACCACAACTGTCAGTGATTCTTTTCCACCTCGGATAGCCGTCGAGATTCATCGCTGTGGTGGATTGGCATTACTCTGTCCCGTACTCTTCAGGCCAAGAATGATTGACCTATGAGAGACCTGTTAGTAACTCAAACAATCCACATCCTGGCTCGCCTCGGCTGATCTGACGACGTACACGCTGTTGTGTTGAACGAACGTCTCTGTAGCTACTATGACTGGACCCCATCGCCAGCTCTCTGAAGCCGCTCTGCAAAGTAGCAGAAGAGTCCGCTGTCTTGATTTGCAATGGATACACTTCTCGGAACTGACAGTAGTTGGTGAGATTAATGAGAGGCGCTGGTGGCGTTGCTGCTTTGAATATGAACCGGACGGGAAAGCTTCCAGGATAAAGGAATATTTGTAGGAGCCAGGCAAGCAATCACCCATAGAGTTGCCCGGGTAGTACTGAGGCAACCATAGACCTAAATATAAACTCCACAAGGCTCGTTGCATCCGTCAGTAAAGTGACCATGTTTCACCGCGCGGCTCGTCTCGGGCTGGGCTGCTGTTATACCAAAGGCTCAGCAGAGCCTGGCTTCCGATGTGTAGCGATCATGACATCATTGAAGAGTGCGAAGGCAGTGAACCAAATAGGAAAGTATCCATACATGCAATAAATTATTTGGAGGATTAGAAGAAAATAGTCGCTTGAGCCTCAATCTCGGCGAAGCGTCAATGTTCAGTGGTGTTGGTGACAATCGTTGATAAAAAGTCTCAAAAAGTAGAAGAAGCACCGTGCCTATCCAGAACTCCTTTACAATGCATACAATGCCCGCTTTTCTATACCACACCATATTACTCGGACAAAGGAAAAGGGCAAAACTTTTTTTTGGGGGGTGAGAAATCAATATCCCCAATAGCTTCACTGGGATTTTGGTTTCTGCTCGTCTTGGGTCTTTTCTTCCGAAAGAGACTCGCTGCTTGAGCTCGAGATGCTCTTGGAATCTGATTTCCCGCCATCAGCCTCTGGTGCCGGCAGAGGCTTCTTGCCCTCACGGTACTTCGACATCTTCTCGCTTAGATACCGCCAAGACCTGCCGAACCCGGACATGACGATGCCCTTCAGCGACTGGGCTGTGCTAGGCCAGCTGGTGGTCTGCTTAATGACGGCCCTCAGAATCTCCCGACGCTCGACCTCGTCGTCCTTGGCGATGCGCTGGTCGAACTCACCGCCCAGCCGGGTACCAAAAGTGATGCCGCCTTCCTCCGTGTGCAGGTTCTCAGTGGCCGCGTTGAAGTCCGCCCGCGAGATCTGCCACTTCTTTTGGTACTGGAAGTAGACTCGTGACCGGAACTGCTTAGGCAGTCTGCGAACCATGTTGCCCCGCGTCTCGTCCGACATGGCCTGCCTCATGCGCAGATCCTGAGCCGGGTCGGCTGTCTCGGGGTCATCAGTGAGAAACCTCACGTTAGGCAGCACGCGGATGAGAGGTGCGTAGAGGTTGCGGAAGTGCATCTTGTTGTTGTTGACAATGTTGCCGACCTTGCGCGGGTTCTCTGTGGGGAAGCGCATTCGTGGGTCACCAAGGTAGCTTAGACTTGCGATCAGCGAATAGAGTTCCTGCTCGGTGAACTCCTCTGGGAGCATGAGCAGGGCGGTTCGGATGGCCGCCAGCAAGTTTGTCTGGTTTGCCAGCCGGACCCGCGCGTTGTCGCGGATGATCTTGACGGGCTTGTGTAGCCTCCCCGAGAGATACAGCGTATCCCACTCGGTCAGGTCACGGCACAGCGTGTCGACGTTTACAACGCCGTACTTAATCAGCGTCCCGTTCACGTTCACATATGGATTGAAATAGACGCCAGCGCCGTAGTGATCCTGAATACGGCTCACAAAGCCGGAGCCGAGGCTTGCTACTGCGCTGTAGTGGTGACGATTCTGCCTCATGTTGAGAGAGTGCCAGTGCTGGGTGTGGGACACGCCAAAGATGAAGTCGATCATCTTAGGGCTCTCTCCCTGTGCGCGCACGATGGCCGGGTCTGGTTTTGGGTGTATTGATCGAAGGAGTTCATCGCTGGGTGCCTTCCCGAGAAGTTTCGACTGTGGGAAAACTCCAGAGCCGTAGGCGAAGGCGTAAATAATGGGGGCCTGGAAGGACTTGACGATATCTCCCAAGGCCTTTTTGAACTCCTCATTGATAATCATGTGCTGGTTGTACCCCAAGTGCCGGTAGGGAAGATCGCTGAACTTGTCTACCACATTATAGTTGACCTTGTCCTCCCACTCTAGGGTCTGCTCTTGCGCGAGCGACCTCTGTGGGCCGGTTGTTCGACTTGCATTTCGCGAATCTGGTTTTGGAGCGGATGAAGTATCGTTCGTGGAGCTCGAGAAGGCGCGTGTCGATGTGCCGTCCTGAGTTGGGTTAAGGAGTCTGTATGTAAAGTATGTCGGCCTTGCCGTAAACGCAGTTGAAACTCTCTGGTTGACAATGAGGGTACGTGTAAGGCTTGCGCCCTGCTCACAGGTTGAGTTGGTCAGCTAAATGTTGACCCGAATTGGCTTGACTTGAGGTTGAAGCTATAACAGAGATGTGGGGATGGCAGCTCACCCTCCAGCGCAAGACCTGTAGCATTGCGCAGTTCCAACGGACAGTTGGAGCTCCAAAAATCTCACGCGTCTGATAATTGCTAAGGGATTCGCAATGGGATGGGTAAGGTAAATCCGGTATCTGTTTATGCCAAAGACTTGGGCCAAAGCCGGAAACGCCGCAGTAAGAGAGGAAAGTTAAACAAAGACGTAATGAATGCGTCGAGAAGTGGAGGTTAGAACCGTTTGGCAGCGCCCAAATTTCTACCCGGTTTGGCGGGATTGACGAACATCATGACGGAGCTAGGATTTTAGCTAACGGCGTACAGTACGTGCGTGCTGATCCCTGAAACTACCAAAATGGGCTAAAGCGGTGGGCACTAAACGTAATCAAGTCAGGTACCCTGCATTGGCCAAGTCTAGTTCGCGACTGCAGCAAGCAATGCTCTCTGACCAGTTTGTTTCGGATCAAACTTCAATATAGTTATCCTGTGATATTCGATCGTGACATTACTTTAGTGGTTGCAAGAAAGTTTCATGACATATTTCCCAATAGTATTTAGGTACCTAGGCACACAAGGTAGACAATTAGTGCGCACATTGGAAGCATGGCTGGGCGCCAATCAACCCAACGGTGATTTATGATGGTGCAAAGATTCAGGAACAAAGCTTGGCAAAGACCACTGCGCGGCAAAGCTTAGCTCTCCTGGTCGCTGCACGTCATAAGCGCGATGAACCACCACACTTTACATGACAACGAGCTCTCGTTGTCAACTTTAGCTCCTCACCTACTCGAAGCAAAATTGCTGTTGTATCTACCCAGGTCTTGCAATGACCGACGGTAATAATTAGCATGGGTCTTTGTTATCCAATTTAGCTGGTTGCAGATGTTTTCCTTGGAGTTGTTGAATGTAAACAATTTCTGGTTTCATTCGTTGATGGTAGATGGTGTAGATGCAGTTGCAGGACAAAGAGTAAAAAGCTACTGCTTCCGGTGCCTACTTCGAGAACTAAAATGTATACAAAGAGATTATATGCATAGCAAGCCGGGCTTTGATAATACAAGTAAGTGTTCAGCTTTGTAACTTTTAAAACAAAATCTCTGCCTCACAAGAAGCACTTGCTGCACAAGAGCAAACAGTTGAATTTGAATCGAACCTGGCAAGCCAAGCTACGATAGTGGAGACGACCTTCACCGGCACGTGACTTCGCACCCGCTAAATTTAGCGTCAAGTCGAGATCCGCCCAGGATGTCGCGAGATGCATTCAAACAACGCGTGTCGCTGACACGATTGATCAGGATGCGGGCTCTAACGCCGAACAACCACGGCGAGAAGACTGGTGCTGGCAGGAGTCACTCGCCCGGATCCGCCAACTTCCGCGCCAGCAGTGGGAGCGGCGAACCACGCCCACACACATCCTTGCGAAACAGCAGGGTAAGCTATCGACATCTGCAGGGGCAAAAAGAAATTCAAAGAGATATCATGATCTGTTAATGTACTAACTAATTGCTATTTTATATCATCAGATTGGCTCCATCCGTGCCCCATCGCACCAATCATCATACAACATCCTCACGGGAGAGATGAACCCGCCCCCAAGACCTGCCAGCAGACAGAGTGTTCTCGGCGGAGGAGTCGACTATCCAGTATCCCAACGAGCAGCATCGCGCGAGAGCAGCAAAGAAAACATGGCGCCCCCAGACGCCGAAGAGTATGAGACCCAGCGGCGGCGCATCGAGGAGCTCAAAGCTGAGGTTGGCACATTAAACTACCGGATAACAGCACACGATCAAGAAAAGGAGATGATGCGCCTGCAGCAGGACTCTGAACTGAGGGACGCCCGCCGCCGCGCAGATGAAGATTTCAAGAACAAGCAGGCGGCCGAGGCCGAGAGGGACGCTGCGAGGCGACAGACAGAGGCTCTTCAAGAAGAGCTGGACGCATTGCGAGCCGAAAAGGAGGAGCGACTGAGAGAAGTTGAAAAGCGCGCAAGAGATGCGGAGGAAGAGTCCAACGTCCTGAGGGAGCAATTGGAGGACCTGAGCGCTGCTAAGGATGAGGAGGCGCGGCTCAATGAACGCAAAACCCTTGAGCTGCGGCAACAAGTCGAGATTGCGCAAAGAACCGCCCAGGAGTTGACCGATGAAAGTGAGGAGCGGGAAGCCGCCCTGGGGAAGGCGCAGGCTTTATTACTGGAAAAGGACAACCTGATTGGCAGGCTTGAGGCGGATGTTTTACGCCTCAAAGCGCAGACGGGTGACGCCGAGACCATGGCAGTCATCAGGCGCGAGCTGTCTGACCAGGTCCAGCATATTCGTGCCCTTGAAGCAACTAACCGGGAACAACTGGCCGAGCTTAAACACTTTCGACAAATTCACCGGGCTGTTGAGGTCATTGAAGAGGAAAAGAGGTCGTTACAGCGCAAGCTCGAGACTGTGCCACTCCTCGAGGCGGAACTGTCCGAGGCCCGCATACAGCGGCAAAGGCTTGAAGACGAGCGGGACGCTTGGGCTGCATATCTACAAAGGGAGGCATCCAGCGATGGCGAGATGGAATTCGACTCCCCGGAGGCCGTTGCCAGAGCCTTGGTTCAAGAGCGCCTTCACACAGCATCATTGGTCGAGAAGCTGGGCACCGTTGAGCCGGAACTTAACTCTCGAGACGAGCTTATTAGGCAGCTCGAGAATGAGATCCGGAACATGAACACTGAAATCGAGAAACTGAGAGCAGCGCCACCCCCTGAAATGCCAGCTGGCGGCGACAAGGGAAGACTGCGTCTTGAGCGACAGCGCGCTCTGGCGGTCAAGGAGGTCGAGTATCTGCGGGCTCAACTCAAAACATTTGACGCCGAAGATATCACATTCCAACCTGAGAACTTTGATCAACAAAAAGCAACAAGAATACAGGAGCTTGAAGACCTCGTTGACAGGTACAAAATTGAAGTGCAGAACCTGCATCAGGAACTATCTTCGATCGAATCGGCTCCCAGTGCCGCTCCCATTAATGCAGGCCACAAGCGGTCACGCGAAAACGACGAGAACGGTGATGTCCAAGCAGAACAACTGGGCCAGTTGGCTCGCAAAAATCGCAAGCTTCAGGAGGAACTTGTGGCTGCTCAACGAGCCCAACAGCTTGCTGAGAAAGAGATGGCCGTGCTCAAGAAGCAGCTTGCAGCTGCCAAAGAGTCATCACGTGTCCGTGTTCTCGCCCTCAGGTCCAACCCCACTTCGGACCACGAGGCAGTCAAGGCGTCGCGGCTGCGCGCACTGGAGCAGGAGAATGCCGAGCTGCTTGCCCACATGCAGCGCCAGCCGCACGACTTCCCCACCATTCCGCATAGCGTCCTCGCAGCTAAGCAACGCGAGGTCGAAGACGCCAAAGCCGACGCGGCGAGCGCGCACAAGACGTCTCGCCGGTTGAAGGAGGTGTGGGCTGCCAAGAGCGGCGAGTTCAAGGAGGCCATCTTTAGCACCCTTGGATGGACCGTCATGTTCATTCCGAACGGCAAGATGCGCGTCGAGAGCGTATACTACCCGTCAAAGACGGATGAATATGAAAACAGCATCGTGTTCGATGGCGAGAGGGGTACTATGAAGGTGGGCGGTGGTCCAAGGAGTGCTTTTGCCCAGAGGATCGATGACCAGATTCGGTTCTGGGTACGTGAGAAGGGCTGTATACCCGGGTTCCTAGCGGCGTTGACATTAGAGTTTTACGAGGAGCACCAACGGTCATCAAGGCCAAGTTGAATAGTTGGTCTCTTAAATTAATTATTCCCTTACTCAAAGGGGGAGAATTTTCTGTACTTTGTTGCCTGCGAGAAGCAGACCTGTACATAACGTGTTCGATTTACCAGCTACAAATGGGCTTTGTATCTTCTACTACAGAATCGGGAATGTCTTGCTCTGTCATTCCTTGCTTTTCTTTTTTTTTTTTGCCCCCAAGGTATTCAGCTACCTAGGTAGCTTTGCGTGCCTTCTAGTCCAAGTTATTGGGGCTGTAACGGGCAACCTGTGCCAAGCAAGAGTCGCTCATGGAACATGCTAACGTATGGTGACTGCCCTCTAATCAGCCAGGAAAGGCAGGCACTCTACTGTGTTGAGAAGACAAGCCCACGACAGGCAGCATCTGTTGTAGCTACATCGGTGCTCTTTCCCAGCATAGCAGCAGGTTGCTTTGTTCATGTACGGTCTAAGCGAGGCATACGAAATAGGGTAAAATATTGTGCCACTAGCAATATCAACAGCTGGGAGATTACTTGTGTTGTATCAAGACAGCGCCAATATCGTCAGAAAATCTCGGCATCAGGAGACACTAATCAATATATTATCATGGCAGCGCCACCTCCGCCTACTTTCAAACCGGCACGCATGCTGCATAATTCCGATGAATTTAGTCCTGTCCTTTGGAACCTGTCACCCCAGCTTGTCTCAACAATCGCTCAGCACCTACATAGCATACATCCTGATCCCAGTAGCGACTAGGAGCTGAAACCTTTCGATGCCTTGCTTTTGTCGGGTAACTGGACCGAAATCAACTTTGGACATTGCCAGGCCGTTCTCCATTGCGCCCTGCGTTACATAACGACAAGGATCGCTACAGCAAAGCTTAAACCCCTGACTGCTCTATCTGATCCGACAGTGTTGTCCTGGATGAATATCAAGTAAGCCACCCCAGAGCCAAAAAAAAGAAGAGAAAGGATCAGATCCTAGCGGCCATCTTCGTAGCCCTGAGTGACTCTCAAAAAAAGCCTCTTTAGACTAACGCCCGCCTTGAACGTCAAAAAAGGGCAGTATCGGTGCACATCAAACCCTACCTCGAGACACAGAAGATAACATACTGCAGCCATCACGAGAGCTACTTTGACGAACGCCCATTTCTTTCAGAGGCTTTCATGCACGTCCCGAAGTATATTATAACTCTGTTGACCCAGCTGTCTCCGCTTAACTACGTCAGTCTTGATCTTAGGCACATTACCAGAGCACAGGATGTCATCTTCTATAAACAGTTCGCCGGTCCGTCCGGTAGGCATCATCAGGTCGAGGTAGGCCTGCTGCGCCTGTCCTGCCCGGACTTCCTCCCCGGGATCATAATCCACTGGATCAAGCCGACGTCTTTGTACGGCCTGCAGATAGACACGGGCATGGAAGGGGCCGCATATTTGCACGGGGCCGGATCGATGAGAAACACTCTGAAGAGGCTTGCCATCCGCCTCACTTCGAAAGAACTCGAAATTCTGGACCCTCGCCATCCGAAAGAGTACGATCGGGCTTTCTTTCCCATTACATCCCGAGTTTTAAGCAGAATTCTTGGTCATTTTCCGCTCCTCACCTGGCTTACCGTTGATGTTGCCGCGTCCATTGAGGAACCTTGGGTGGGAGATCTGGAGCTTCCGATGGAGCATGGAAATAATCCTTCGCTTCTAATCCATCCCAAAGTCGAGGCTACCGTAAGTGAGATCTTTCGTGTTGTTTAATACATAGATACCTACCCCCCATGGGGAGGTAACCCATTTGAAGGCATTAGTTACCACAACAAAGTAGCCCTGAAAACACCATGCTAACCCTAAGCCATCGGCCCCTTCTAGGTAGTCGAAATAGCCAAGGTTCTCAACAGATACAAATCTCTACGTCGCTTGGCGCTGACCTGGCGTGGCGGCCGCTCTGACTGGCTCATGTGCTCCTCGACGCACCCATACCGCACGCGAAACTTTGTGACCCTGATTCAGGCGCTTTTCCGGGCTTGCCCGGGGCTTGAGGGGATCGCTTTTGTCACAGAGTACATGTCCTACTACTCGGGCCTAAGGCAGAACGACGGCTCGATGATGTTCAAGCTTGGGAGCTCGAGTATGGACAGACCTGGGGAGTGGCCGGCGGGCCTCCGGGGACCGCTGGACTACCCCGAGGGCGTTGTGCAGGACACTTCGGCACCAGATAAAGTCCCGAGCACAGAGAGCAGTACCGGTGCCAATGCAGTGCCGAATGGAGGACAAGTTGATCGGAATGCTATGAGCTATGAAAGATTGGTCGCGGCGAGACACGGCGCGAGTGATCGGATTGCTGGGCAGATGTTTGAAAAGGGGGCAGTGAATATGCAAGCGTATGAAGAGAGCTTGATCAAGTGGCTGTACAGCGGAAGGCCAGGATTTGGATTGCAGCCGCAGGCAACGGTGTCAGCTCGATGGATCCCTCCACTGCCCGCTGCTAGGCAAATATCGGACGGTCTTCATACCACTAGCGGCACGCAAAAAGAGGAACAGCCATAAGAGGAGGTGTGAATGGAAGAATTAAAATTGTAGTAGAAATAGGGGAGTTCTGATCAAGCAGCCACTTTCAATAGCCAGCGGTCATATCTACCATACACAGTCCGCGCCCCCACTGAGTACTTATAAGTCGCGAAAATGGGTAGACCTGAACAAACAGCATCCATGCACATAAAGTAAGTAGGTAGGCAAGTGCTACTTTTGTATCGAAGTTGTTTAGATTAAGTTTTCAAGTATCACACTTTTTTGTTCTCTTTCCTCCGATGAATGCACCCAGCATAGATAGTAGACGGATACCTGGCGTAAAAGAAAGAACAAAACATCCAAACCAGGGCTCGTAATACATACAACAATTGGGGGGTATGCCGCAACAAGAAGAGAATCAGGGATAGTTACAGGGAAAAAGGAAAAGAAAAAAAAAGAAAAAGAAAATCGCCTAGTTCGGCACGGATATGTCAACAAACAACTTTTTTGAACAAAATGGGGTTTTGTAGAAAGATTTATATAACGGATGCTGTCAACAATGTTCACTTGGCCTCATACTTTCCGCTTACGGCCTTCCTCACCAGCGGCACCTCGGCCCACTTCCTATCATCGTTGCGCGGGCTGATTGGGTTGTCATCCGAAAAGGGGTCGCCGGCTGACAGAGTCCCGTCCTCCTCAACCACAGCTTTGCCCTTGCCCTTGGTGTCCTCCAGGAGCCTGCTGATTGAGATACGGGGCGCAGATGACGAGGCCTGTGGTGTGTATTCCCACCTGGCTTCGATGTGACCAGGCTGGACGTCGGCGCCATCTGCTCCCACGATGCGGCACACAATCTTGGACCACTCAATCTCGCTACCACATGTCAAAGTGACATCGCCCAGACGCCAGTAGACCAGGTGTTTGTCACGCAGGTGCGTGCCGGCAGGTTTGGTTTGCGCTGCTGAGGCACGGCCCTCATATGTTGCGACAAATACGAGGTTGCGTAGCGTTATGGTCTGCGGTAGCGACGACGAGGTCTCCGAGGTAGGGGAGGAAGCGCCACCATCGACATTAGGGAACATTGCTGGGTTGAGTGCATACTGGAGGAGCAAGCCGAGCTTGTGGTCCTGCGTCGGTTTCCACGCCGGCTTAATGATAAGGGGACAAAGGGCTGAGAGGGTGGATGGATCTTCAGGCTCGCAGTGGAGACGGTAGGTGAAGGCCGTTGCAGTCTTGCTCATGTGCGAGGTGTCCAGGGTGAACTCGTCAGAGTGTCCTGTGTTGGAAACAAAGATCCGGTTAGGTCCGATTGCCTCCAATAACGGCATGTTGTCTATTCGGATATTCTCATGGTCTAGTAACGATCATGTGATGAGTTAGCGCTCAATTTAGTAAAGGTTATATGACGATCACGGATAAATTAGCCAAGAGATAGAGCAGGCCACTAACCTTTCGGAGTGAAATCTGGGCCGGCGTTGTAGGCAAATGCAATCTCTCCATTGACCTTGACAGTCTTCAAATCACCACCCTCGAAATGTGCAGAGACCGTTTCTATTATCGACGAGCTGAGCCCTGGAGCTGTCAACTCTGGGTGCTTGGCATGAGCCAAACTGTTCAGCGAGTTTGACGAGCGAACCGATTGCGTGTCCGACATGGCGGCAACACTGGCCTCTGAAGTCAGGGTTGCTACGGCCGATGGTTTGGAGACTGACGTAGGTAATGAAGGCGATGCAGGTATCGTGCCGAGGTGGCTACCAGTGTCCGGCATAGCCGGCGGTGGCATATAGATAGTGTTCCGGACATCTCTCCGTCCACGAATGGTGCCACTTTTGCGCGAGGGCATAGACATGGAGAGCGTGTTCGTCACGTTGGATATGGCGGCCTTCTGGGCGTCTGCATCCTCCTCTGCCACAGGTTCCTTCTGGATATTCAACTTGAAGAACTGGTCGTGATCGTCCCCTGCGGCCTCCTTTTGAGCTTGCGATATCGGGTCGTTCATCTCAGGGGGAACGGTGAATCCATCTGCATCCTTCCCTCCCGTATTGTCCCCTGTCTCATTCGCGGCCTGGGAGGCTGCAGGTGCAGGCCCAAACAGGTCATCAGCAGTGGGTTCGCCGTTTGTGAGAGCTGGTTTTGATGTCGAGCCAGATTCACCGGCGTGAGCAGATGATGAACCCTCGTCCTTGGGCCTCAGTCCATTTGTGCTACCATCGTACGAAGTTTTACCATTGGTCTCAGAGGCTTTGCCATCCCGAGGCGAGTCTGGCGATTCGGCAAGCGAGGATAACCTGCCGGATTCTGACAAATTGTTCATAGAAGCTCGAGGCGACATCCGGGGCCCGTGGGCGCTGCTGAGACCTCGGCTGAAGGGGCCAGGGTTCTTGGATGGCGAGAGTTGCCCGAAACCATGGATGCTCTGTCGTCGCCGTCCAAGCATTGTACCTAGCCTGCTTCGCAACTTCGACTCTGTTCACCCGAATGGTCAGCACTGCGCGCCTGAAATCTCCAAAACCTCGACCACTCGTCATACCTGTAGGCGGTTCTGGCCTACCACCAGAGTGCTCGCTGCTGTTTGTAGCATCATCTTGGTGGCCGCTAAGACCACCTGCGCTGCTTGGTGGCCTTGTGGTAGTAGCTGCGACAGCACTGGTCTGCCTTGACATCGCGGCGCGCCTCTCCTGCTTCGGTTTCCCAGCCACCGTCTTGCTTGCGAAACTCTGTATCTCCTGGGCGGTGTCCACTTCGAGAGTCATATTGAGTGCCTCCTCGGCCGATGCCTGAGTCCTACTGGCTTGATCGACTTCATGAGTCTGCAACTGTGTCAAGAGGTCGCGCAGGTGGTTTGTCCTTTGCTCGTCCAGAGCTTGTAGTGACTCGTATATGAATGGCGCTTGCGACTCCCACTGCTGTGTAGCCGTCTCCAGCCTCGTGTTTGCGGCTTCGGCCTTCTTGCCACCTTTCTTGTTGGCCTTGTCCGCGGCGGCCTGGGAGTCATCAAGCTCCTTCGCCATGTTCTGCATGTTGGTCATGAAGGTCTGCATACCCGCGACTTCCGGACGGGACTGAAAGCCTCGTAGTGAGTGTTCGACATCTTTTTCGATTCGCGAAACATATAGCTGGTGCGAGGCGGCGATCGATTCGATAGAGTGAAGGACCCTGTCCCAGGGAGGTTGAAAGACTCTGTACACACGGCCATGTCAGCTCTACGACTCCTCCAACCTTGTGTGATTTTGTGTGCGCGCGGTACGACCGTGTGCATGCGCCTCATTGGGTGTGACATACCCCAACTCCGAGTTTGCATTAGGAACTTTGAAGAGCGCGAGTTTTCTAAGTCCGGCGATGTATTGTTCCTCGACCTTGCGACGTTCCTGAAGGCGAATGTTTGGGTTAGCCCACTGCACGTGTGCAAGCCACTGCACCAATAACCGCCCCCCTGAGTGTAGCTTCTCCTTGCGCGTACCTGCAGCCAGTCGGCGATCTCAGTATTCGTCCGCAAGATTCTCTTGACACGTTCGTTCAGTGTTTGCGATGCTTGATTTGGCGTGAGATGCGCCTTGGGGTTTTAAACAATTGTCAGATAAGGTTCAATTGACGATCCCGATGCAGGCGTTACCCCGGATCGGCGCGTAATTATGAATTGGTGTTCTATCCTCACCAGCATCGCCGGGTACTCAGACCGCGAAAGGTCCTCCATTGCGAAGTTAACCTCGGGACAAGTCGGCGCAAGACAGGCAGCGGAAGTGACGGATCGGTTCTAAGGCATAGCAGTAATAGATGGCTTCCAGTAGCAATAATCGGAGATGCGATTGCTACGACATAGACTTTGAGAGTAAGCGAGTGGTTTTCTTCGGCGACGGTAGACCTATAGTAGGGACGTCGATTGCTCAGCACACAAAAGTGGAAAGCTTTTGAGGCTCCAGAATGACGATGCTGGAGATGATGCTGTACCCGTGTTGCTGTGGCTGGCACGAATCAGCTGAGACAGAGACTCTCCAAGTGAAGTGGAGTCGATGGGGAAAGAAGAGGGGAACGGCAAGGCAAGGCGCTGGGTTCGCTTGAAGTGTCGCGCGACTTGGTTTAAACGACTAACTTGCAAAAGAACTGGCCGGTCGTAAAATAACTAGATGGTGATGCCTCAGCAGACAGCCGCAAATTTTCTTCTTTCCCATTCCTTTACCCTCCGCTCTTTGACCATGAAGGTAGCAAAAATTCAATTAGATTTTAAGTTCTGTTCCTTGGTCCAGACTAGTCCAGTGCTTAGCTTAAGCAGGTACAACGGAAGGGTACCTACAAATCACTACGTAAGCTTGCAGCTACACTCTAGGTACCCAATGCCCCGCTAAGCCCCATAAAACACTCGATGCACATCGATTGAGTTCCAATTTGGGAAGCCCAGCTGCCTGCTTCTTCAACCAGGTGATGCCGTTTTTGTCACGTCAAGGTATCAGACCTGGCAGACGACAGTTAACTGGCACCTTCAGATTCCTTGGATACCTCATGTATAGTAACGTCGGCATATGTCAAAACTCTTTGGGATGAACGTTCAGTACAGATACATTGCTACTAGTTCTTTTCCCCAAACCTTCTTTCAGCAACCGTTACCGTTTTTGATTATCTCGTCATCAAGGTAATTTCCGACGCACTTGCTGTGCCAGGTACCTACCTTAGGTACCTACTTGTTTTCCCATTATTACTTCTTTTGTCAACTACTTCTTCTGTATGTTTTGTTAAGTGCGCACACATTCAGCGGTAATCAATCTCTCCATTATTTTCAACAATCTGTATGCTTGCGATACAAACTTCAATTGTTGGCCGAAAAAAATCCATCCCATGAATCAGGTGATCCATAGGAGGGGACGTATGAAATTTGAGATGACGCAGAACGCAGAGTGCTCGAAATAATATTGAACAGATGTCGTTCAATCCCACTCCACCCTGTAGCATCAAAGCTAAGGTAGGCACATACTGTCTGTCTGCCGCAGCTGTTACCCCCCAGACCTGAACTAGCCTCTCCGCTCGGAGTGGGACCTGATCGTGCCGCGCTCGTTGATTCACGTTCTGTCCTGTGCGTGCGCTATCCACCCGAAGCGGACAGCTACTGTTAACTGCCCCAACTCTTGTCCGTGCCACGGCGGGGAGATTTCGCATATAACCAACTAACCCCCAACATGACGACCCCGGACTGGAGATCATCTGTGACGGCCACAGAACGATATGACAAGATCCAAAATATGTGAGAAGATGGAATTAAAATTCATTCACTGCCTTCTGGATCACACAACCTGACTTGCTTTTGTGTGCCTCTGCTTCATAGCCAATCCTGTATCGACAAAAATGCTGCCGCGGCGGAGGGAAAGAGTGCATTCGCCATTGAGATGGAAGCTTACACGACATCGTCATCACGAGTGAGCCTTGCGCGTGTTTGATCCCACCGCCCACTGCCCGAGGCCTCTCTGACGGTGACGCCCCGATGCAAAAATAGGCGGAGTACGAAAATGCGTGTGACATACTGAGGAACGCCTCGAAACTGGCTAGCGACGATGAGAGCTCATCGTTCTCTCCCGCAGCTTACCATAGCTCAGAGACGGCAGCGTCCGGGGTCAGGATAGGCACGCACCAGAATTGCCAATACATCGCCAGTGGCGTCACGGCCGAAGTATATCGGTGCGACACCCGGGCCTTCAAGGTCATTGTCGAGACGCACAACATTGCGCCCCACGATCCGATCCGCGAGTCCCGGATCCTCGCAGAGCTTTCAAGGCCCTGCATCCCACTGCTGGAAACTTTCAGAGATCACGAGCAGCGGCTGGTGCTTGTGTTCCCATACATGCCTCTGAGTCTCGAGGCACAGCTGCAGCAGAAAGGCGAGGCCGGGCTCACACGTGAACGGATACGATCGCACTTTCGAGACATATTCACTGCGCTGCGACAGATTCACGGCAAAAATATCATCCACAGAGACATCAAGCCTTCAGCAGTCCTCCTGGAGTCGCCCAATGGGCCGGCGTATCTCGCCGATTTCGGTACAGCCTGGCACCCTCAACTGTCCTCCGCCACCGAGCCGCAGGATGCCAAGATCCTCGACATTGGCACGGGGCCTTATCGTGCACCGGAAGTCCTGTTTGGTGACAAAGGATACGGTACCGCTGTGGACATGTGGGGTGCCGGCGCTATGCTGGTCGAGTGTTGTCGGCCTTCCCATGTGCCGCTTTTTGAATCAAGGGCAGCGCATGAGGATGGCAATCAACTGGGACTCATCCTGAGTATTTTCAAAACTATCGGCAGCCCTACACCGGACACTTGGCCCGAGGCTGTGAATTTTAAGACGCCGCCATTTCAGATGTACCAGACGATACAAGGGAAAACATGGGATGCCATTTTGGACGGTGTTCAGCCTGATTTTTCTGACCTTGTTCGGGCACTGATAAAATATGAGAGCAAAAGTCGAGCCACTGCAGGTCAGGTAAGTCGCGGTGCATCTATTCCGTCCTTCTAATTACCTCTAGAATCCAAGTTGACCAGCTGGATATAGGCTCTAGAATTTGACTGTCTCCAATGAGAGGCTGCCTAACGTAGATTAAATCTATTGTGCATTGTGCTCAATCCACATCATCTGGACGACTAGCATCGTCGACCTTGACGTCTCCTAACTTCTTCCTTGCCTCCTCGATTGACTTGTCCTCGTCGTGTGGTTCGTTGTCGTCGTGCTTTCCGTGATCGTCCTCGTGTGTTGGAGCCTTCCTCGTTCTGCTGTCCTTCTTCTGCGCCTCGATGGTTCCCGGCTTAAGGGAGCCGTCCTCGTTGACATCCTCCTTGAGGTACAGACTGAAAGTGACTGCCAGGTACAGATCACCTGTCTTGCGGTTCCGGAGAACGTATCTAAGCGTGTGTGAGCGCTTGGGGGGCCTAGTGAATGACCAGGTGGAGTTATACACGTATGAGAAAACAGGTCCAGTATCCAAAAGAAATCTTGCCTAAATAAATAATACCGCACCGAGTTTGACCAGTCCTTGGGTTTCACTTCACGGAGGGCGAACAATACCACCAAGCAGGCAAAGTCGCAACCACAGCCGACATCCAATGTCTCAGCCGCACAATATGTCGCAGTTATAACAATGGAAAGGTCGACGGGTGAACTTGGAGGGGTCAAAAACGTTAAGGGAAGGGTAAAACTTACCGCGCACCCTGTCCATCCCAGTACTTCATGATGGGCAAATGGAATCCCGGTAGCCTCAGCGCAAACTCTTTGAAATCGATGTACGGGTTGAAAAAATCGGTCGAGTATTCCTTGCCGTACTCCCAAACCCACTTCTCTTTGCTATCCGCCTTGAGCGCCCACTTCATCCTGGCCTTTGCATCGTCCGGGGCACCTGTAGACCTGCGGCTCTCAAAGCCGGCCTCATCATTGGCACCCTCCTCGATCCAGAGGCCGACCTCTTTACCTTCGGCATCGGCCCCCTTGCCTTCGGGGACACGGTCGCTGGATGGAGGACCGACGCGCACCTGGTTGAAGGAGCTCAGTGCGGGGCCATACAGGTATGGGGAGTCGGCATAGGCATCGCCCTCCAATCCCGGATCAATCCACCATCGCACAATGTTGAGCGCAGTGTTGAAGCCAGGCGGCAGCCGGTCGCGGATCGGATGGTCAAAGTCGTTTCCCCACTGCAGGTCACCGCCCTTGACTCCCAGATCCCGGTCCTCATCATCAGCGGGCGCGGCGTCGTCGTCGTTCTCCTTGGCGTCCGACTCCTTCCCGACCTTGCCCTCAGGCGGCTGTTTGAGCTTGAAGTTGAGCGCAATGCTGTACTGGTCGTCGTTGTAGGCGTGCGGCTCGGCGGCAAAGTACGGCGAGTCGACGGGGGAGTTGCGCGGTAGGCCGTGGTAGTTTTTGACGCGTACGTTGACCCGGGCCTCGATCAGATCGCTCTCGATCTTGAGAGGTTCTGCCGTGTTGACGGCGACGAGCTTGTGCTCGGTCACGTCGCGCGTAGTGCCCGCGGTTACGCGGATGATGTAGTTATGTGCCATTTTTTTGGGTGGTTGTTGGCGGGGTTCCGTGATGCGGAGAGGTAGAGAGACAGGGGTTGTTAAAGCTTCTTTCTGTATTCTTGGCAGGAGGATTTTTTTTTCCTTCTCTTCTTTCCAAATTTGATTTGAGTTTTGCCGTCTTTCCTCCGATCCCGACGGCTCCGTTTAGGTTATCTGCCTATCTAATATGAAAGTATTGGGAAAGGGTTCTTCGGGTTCCTTGACTCGTCTCTTCTTTTTTCGTGGGTTCTGGAGGGGTTCGGAACAGAAAGAGATGATTAAAAGTCGGTCAAACTTAGGTGCCGTCGCGACAAGGGGTACCGGTATGTGCTTTTGAAGTCAAGCAAGGGATATTGATGCCCAAGAATTATGACTGAATGTGGCTACCTGTGTGTAGCGGCACTGGCTATGTCTTCATGACCTGTGGCTATATGAAGAAGTGAGGTGGTACTGTATAGCCTTGATCAGATCGATGATGAGGCAAGTACAGATAGATCTGCGTGCAGTTGTTGCATACCTTACCTAAGTAAGTGCCTGTCGCCTAGGTATACTTTGTACCTTCCTAGGTAGGTATGCAAGCTAGGTACTCATGTTACGGTACCTAAAACCAGTGGAGGCGAATAGCAAAGGCAATTTCTGGTCCACTGAAATGGCTTTACTCATAGTATAAAGCGCTCGATGACGTATTGCATATTCAGCTGTACCCAGGGAGCTGAAGAGTGGAGTCACATGGAAATCTCAACAAAGAGCAGCATCCATAAGTCAATTGCTCACTTGGCATCCAATCTTACCTGGAAATGGCATGTGAGGCGTGACAAACATTGATACCAAACTCATGTCCATGTCTGTAAAGGTGCAAAAGACAGGCATTGACCTAACTGACACGTCTGCCGAAGGTCTGGTAACCTGACATTGATAACGCACCAGATTTGTCTAGACGTGCACTACACGCGTCTAGCTTCAGTCTATTTT
>JAVHJQ010000476.1:0-18029 GCA_031306095.1 Pyricularia sp. CD86 | reverse complement strand
TAGAAATCTTTTGCAAATAATCTGAACGTCTTTTTTTTTTTTTTTTTTACAGCAAGTCGTTTCCTGCTTAACTTTTCTCTCCAATAAACTTGGGCGCATTGAAATTCCAGGCTTGGTCGGGTCCATCGATAAGGAATTTTTCGGGTTCTTCCAGATGATCAAGCAATGCTTAATTTGCAGGGATTGTCCTTTGGGAAAGGGGAATCATTACGTCAGACAACGGGCCCTGCTTGTCACATTTGATCGGATTTGTCCCACACCATAGATTAGCTCTAGCACCATGCATTGATTCGTCATTGATTGAGTGAATCCGCTCGTTCTACTCGAGGTCAACACCACCACTTTGTGGATGCTCCTCCGGCACATTCCCTCTCCGCCACCAGTCCCGCTATAGACAAGAGACAACATATACGATATACAATGTCAAAATAGAGCGACTGCCCGGCGCGGCATTATTTGCATCTCCCGCGAACATTGACCGAACCGACTTCGATCATGTTCCTACAACCCCTGGGCCTTCGGTGCCTCGCTCCTCGTGTCGCTTCCCGACCTTTCCGAAGCTCAATAATAGCCCGATTATACGATGCACGAGGCGCAACCAGAAACTTTCGGTGCGGCGGCCATCACAGGTCCAGCATACCGAAACAGTCATGTATTAATGAGCCGGTAGGAAGGAGGACAGCGTCGCATCACGGCGGCGGCCAGCGGAACAACGGGCAAAGGAGGATTCTTATGTCCAGGATAGGCGGCACAGGCGCAGCCACCCTGGGAACCGCGGCCTTCGTTCAGCTATCCGAGCAAGAAAACGACGATGCGGAGGAGACAGGCGAGGATCGCATGTTGGCCGCGTCTCGTGACGAGATTGCCAAACGCTTAGACGACGACGACCACGGGCTCTCCCGCGCGCGCCACGGCATCGTACTATTCCTCGACTTGTACCTCTGGGAGCCTTTGTGCACGGGCTTCCGCTTCCTGCATTTGGTTTGCATCTTTGTCCCCGTTATACTTGCCGTGCCGGCTATCTGGATCGGTCGCAGGTTGCCGGATAAGGATAACGAGAGGACCGGTACGCTATGGTGGTACGGGTTCCTAGTCCAGAGCATGGAGCTCGCCGGTCCGGCCTTTATAAAGCTCGGGCAATGGGCTGCATCGAGGTCTGACATATTCCCAACCGAGATGTGCGAGACCATGGCCAGGCTGCACTCACACGCGCCGGCGCACTCTATGCACGCCACCAAGCGCATCGTACAGGCTGCATTCGACGGCAGGCCCTTCGACGAGATATTTGACGAGTTTGACGAGAAGCCACTGGGTGTCGGGGCCATCGCGCAGGTTTACCGTGCCAAGCTCAAACCGGATCTTGCTGCGCCCGGCGATGTGGATCTGGTCGGCCATGAACAGACGGCCGGACGCAAGGTGAGAAAGAACGTCGAGACGGTGCTCAAGAGCACGCCGAAGCGCGTACCATCATCTTATGTGGCGATCAAAGTACTGCACCCGGGTGTGGAACGAACGGTTCGGCGTGACCTGCGCATCATGGGGTTCTTTGCCAGAGTTCTCAACGCCATTCCCACCATCCACTGGCTATCGCTACCCGACGAGGTGGAGCAATTTGGCGAGATGATGCGACTGCAGCTGGATTTGCGCATTGAGGCTGCCAACCTGAGCCTGTTCAGAAAGCACTTCCGCGACCGCTCGACCGCCTGGTTCCCCTTCCCCTATGCCGAGTTTACAACACGGAACGTCTTGGTGGAGGAATTTGCGCAAGGAATTCCACTTGCCGACTTTTTGGAGAATGGTGGCGGCGTTTTCCAGCACGACATCGCAGCCGAAGGTCTCGACGCGTTCCTGCGCATGCTGCTCCTCGACAACTTTGTGCATGCCGACCTGCACCCGGGGAACATAATGGTGCGCTTTTACCAGGCTGCGCAGCCCGACCTGCCGCAAATGTCGCTCAAGCGCCGGACACAGAATGAGGGGCCGCCAAGTCAGCCACCACAAAATTCAGAGTCACAATTGGATGTGACTGAGCAGGTTCTCTCCCGGCTGCGGCCACACAAAGGCCGCGAGAACAAAGCGGCGTGGGAGGAAGAGCTGCGCAAAATCGACGAGGAAGGCTTCCGGCCGCAGCTCATCTTCATCGACACAGGTCTGGTGACGGAACTGAATGCGAAAAACCGGCGCAACTTCCTGGACCTCTTCCGGGCCGTTGCCGAATTCGATGGGTACCGGGCTGGCGTGCTCATGTGCGAGCGATGTCGACAGCCGGACGCGGTGCTGGACAAGGAGGTCTTTGCGCTCAAGATGCAGAAGCTGGTGCTCGACGTCAAGTCCTCAACTTTGGCACTGGGCAACGTCAAGATAGGCGACATTCTACAGAGCGTCTTGTCGATGGTCCGCACGCATCATGTCCGCGTCGAGGGCGATTTTGTCAACGTCGTAATCAGCATCCTACTGCTAGAGGGCATCGGCAGGAGTCTCAACCCAGACTTGGACCTGCTGAGCAGCTCGCTGCCAATCCTGCGCGAGCTCAGCGCACAAAGCGGCGGGCAGATGCTCAAGCAGGGTGACCTGAGCATGATCAAGTTTTGGTTCGGATTGGAGGCGAGGAGGTTCCTGCAGGCGAGTATTGAAGATGTGAGTATCCGTCCACGTTTTGCATGTTTGGTCGAATCTTATACTAATGGCTATTGTCTGCACAGGTCGAGCGTTGCGTGAAGTACGATCTCCTCTCACCCAATGTGTAATCCAAGAAGCAATTTTGGGAGGACCAATGTATAATGTTTTATCGGGGCTGGATGGGCGAGTGGCGTTCCAACGGTTATTACAGGGGTAAAGCATCAGGTACCACATTTTGCATTACTTTTGATGATGGGTTCCTACGGAGTAAGGCCTCGGCAGATGGCTCAACTGCAGAGTTTGTGTACAATATACTACTAAGCATTTAGAATAACCAAGAAACAGACATTAAGGCACCCCGGAGACCATGAATATCGTCTAGCTGGAGTTGTTCGACCCTTTCGGTCAGGCGATGCGGTCTGTCTGTCAAAGTGGATCTGGCGCATGCAGGTAAGCCACAGCCACTATGCACGTCACTTGGTGCTTAGTTGCGAAGCGCATGGCTCTGCATGGAACACACCTGGTGAGATTCTCCTCTTTTTACTTATTACTCACGCCGATTGTGTCTAGAACTAGTGCCTTTCTTTGCCAAAAATGGCGATAATCAAACGGTCTCACCGTGATAGGCCTTTATGTAGGTACAAATTCTACACAATTGGATGATGCTATATAAATCCCTTCTCCCTGGCAAGAACGAAACTTGCGATTAGAACGATATTGGATCATCCAGAAGCGAAACTCAATCAGCCCAGTTATGATCACTCCTCTCCATCATTTTACCTCATACTATCAACTAAAAACCGACAAACATCATCGTCACTAAACAAAACAAACCCGTTTATAAGCCAACAACCATCACCTAAAACAACAAAAAAATGCCTCTCCATTTACGTCCAGCCACATCAGCAGACGTGCCAGAAATGGTGGCCGTCTACTTCTCCGCATTTGCCTCCTCGCCACTAACCCAGATCGTCTTCCCCGAATCATCAGCCGCCGCCCGTAAACTATGGATCGACATGCTGGACGAGGAGATCAACGACCCACGCGCCCGCTTTGCCGTAGTGGTCGACCCGCAAACCCGCTCCTCATCACCATCCCCCAAAGACGACGGCAGCGCAAGCCCCAACGGCAGAATAATCGCCTTCGCCAAGTGGGTATCCCCCTCGCCGGACCCCAACACGACCTCCGTCCCGGCCGCGCCGCCGCGGTCCATCTGGCCGGCCGACGGCGACCCGGCGTTCGCAGACGAGTTCTTCACGGGCATCACGGCCAAGCACGCCGAGATCATGGGCGACAGGCCGCACTGGTACCTGGAGCTGATCGCGACGCGGGCCGAGGACCAGGGCAGGGGTGCGGGTGGGATGCTGATGCGGTGGGGCGTCGGCTTGGTCGGCGCCGAGGCGGCGTTCCTCGAGGCCATGCCGGGGGCCAAGGCGCTGTATGGTAGGTTTGGGTTCGTGACGGTGCAGAGGATGGATTTTGTCGCGCCGGATGGGAGGGTTGTTGGTCAGGACTTTATGGTGAGAGAGAAGGGGGAGGTTTAGGTTTAGGTTTAGGTTTAGGTTTTGTTTTTCTCTTGAGTGCGGGTTGATTTCCTCACTGAGGGCTGTCAGTTCAGCAGGAGAGTCTTGCAACAAAGGGGTATTTATCCTGCTTGGTGGACATATCGCATGCAGCTGTGACTAGACGAATGCCATGGCGGACACGCACAAGGACAATGTCAGGGTTCGAGTCGCATGCAGATAAAGAGATTTGATGTAGAATCTCGCCTTCATTATTGCCTTCGCTCAAATATTCAGCATTATTTTCAACATTTTGTCCCATGTCTCGACGCATCCAATCATGGCCACCACTTGCTCTGCTAACAGGCCGCACATCTGCGAGTTGAGAGATGGGCAGTGATGATCCTCAGAAATAGCAGTGACACACTTTATTAGACTGTCGTGCTCGTCTTCTTTTCTTGCTATAAAAGCCGACAACGTTGCTGTCTCTAGCTCTGTCTCTACCTCTGAATCATAATCCCACAACCAGCCAAGGGACAAAGACAGCAAAGATAATACTAAACACCTTCCAACAACAATAGGAACAACCAGCCAAAATGCAGGATATATTCCTCATCATCGAGTTCGACATTGCTCCTGCCGACAGGGACACCGAGAACCCACTGACTAGACCCAAGCCTGTCAAGCCGAAATCCAAACCTACTGGCTCCGGTCCCAACAAGCCCGAAATTTCCCTTCGCGATCAAGACTCCGAAGGCCTTCTGACTAGACCCAAGCCCATCAAGCCAAAGCCCAAACCTACTGGTTCCGGGCCTAACAAGCCGAAAATTGCCTTTAACGATCCAGACTCTCGGAAGGGACCTAATTGTCCCGCCCAGCCTCAGCCCAAGCCGGCTCCGTAGCCCATCAAGCTCGACGATCCGAATCAATGGCAACCTGCCCTTGGTGTAACCATGATAGAGGTTAAGTGAGCTGAGAGGGTTGTTCGTGGTAATGCGCAAGTTTTTTTTCCGGGAATATGTAGCTAGTTGTGATGCCTGCACTACTACTTTGTATCTAATGGAAGCATATACTGTATTTTTTTAAAAAAAAAGTAAACTAAAAAAATACGAAAGGCAAAATTTAGGCACATGCATCTTCATAGCCAAGATTTGCGGCTCTGTGCGAGTCGGTGGACATGGGAGACCCTGGAAAATGCCATTACACGATAGCCGGTTCTGGGGTCGACATCTCCTTTCGAGATGCTTTATCCCCGTACTACAAGTATTAAAAATACCTTCAAAGTAGGCCTTTTCTTTGTGTTGTTAGTGCCATCATTATCGGAGACGCCGCTTAACAAAAAAAAACAAATTACTCGGACGGGACACATTTGGCCCATGACAATTATTTTGGAATATTCTAAAATTAGGCCTGTTAAATTACCTAGTCATTCTACTTTAAGTTATATTGGTTTTTTTTTCTTTTTTTTCATTCTTTACATTTACTATATAAATCCTATTGAGCTTGCCAATTCCATGGTGTCCATTCCCCTTATCGTAAGCTTTTATAACTGGATTCCAACACTTCATTTCTTTGTTCTTCCCCAGTACCTTCCAGACCTCGGTACTTTAACTGTTTTTCGCCCAGATTCGAAAAAAAACCATGCATACTCACAGCCTGTTTGCCATTATCGCCGTCACCATGGCCATTTTCCCGACCGTTTATGCAACAGAGGGCGTACAAGTATATGTTCGCAAGACCTATCTGACCGTCCGCTCTGGTAAGGGTGTTAACAAGCCTGCTCGCATTTGCCACTACTTCAGATACCTATATACTCCGGGAACAAACCAACTGAAAGAAGATAAACATGGATCGGTGGAGATAAAGGATAACGATCAGGAATATGACCAAAACTGCAAACCGAAAGGTTGGGTGGAATATTATATCAACAGCCAAAAGTATTATGTACATGAGAGCGTGTTAAGTGTGCTGCAGGAAGCTGAAAATAATCGTCCAAAGGCCTGACCTCTATGAGTTGTAAGCCGGATTTATTAGATAGAGCCTGGCTTGGATTAATCAGCCCCTGAACCCCTGCATCTCTACGATAGTTTAGCTTGTGGAGATTTATAGACCTGAGATCCAACTTCGCAACTGTGGCTCACGCCACAGGCCTCTCACATGTATTAATATGTAAATAAAGCATTGTTACAGTCTGCTCGAAGGGATAACAGATTATGGCAAGAATCCGATAATTTAGCAGCACCTAACTCCCCAGGATTATAAGATTATAACAAGTATATCCAAAGCGTACATATTATTCATTATATATTCGAAGTAAAATGAACCCGCCTCCCCCCAGAGACTGCAAATACTCAAAGTTTTGACCAGGAGCCAAGTTTTACTCAGAAGTATCGTATTTCGTTGCAACCACAGCTGCCCTTCGCCCCGAGCCCACACCCTTGGCTTTTTTGTTTTCGTTTTTCTTCTTTGGAATCAATGCTGCAATTCCCCGGACAGGCCGGAGCATAAGGGGAAATGCTTGAGCACTCTAAATTTATAGCCCATTATGCATTAAATCTATCAATGACTTGATTAACTTTTGGACTTTTGGTAAACTAATGGAGGTACAGATATATAACATGTATTCCTTGGGTTGTCTTTCGATTCCAAAAAATCCTTCACCTACCCTTTACAACTTTGCTCCAGAAACTCAACGTTTTCATTTTTTTAATCACTTTCTCGAAAACGATATTCTTCTAAGCAGCTTTCGCCAAGGGTTTAGGAAAGATTACAATCATGTACACTCACAGCCTGTTTACCGCCATCGCCGCCATCATGGTCCTTTCCCCGACCGTTTACGCAGTACACACGATCCCACAAGATTTCATACAGGTCCGTCGGCTTCCCGGCCGTGTGATGGGTGGTGTTGTCCGAGGCAGGGGTTGCGAGTTTACTCTCATCACAAAAAATCCCGAAACCAGGGTCAAGAAAACTGTTGTTGACATAAGTGGGGATTCGGAATCGAATTGGGAGTCTATAAAAATCCCGTTTAGTGGAATGACTTTTAACTGGGCCTGCAAACCGATTGATCACGGTGAATGGAAGTTTCATTCCATAACTAAGGATGGCAAGGACCAGTACATACATCATTGATGTAAACGCTTTACAAGTGTGAGAAGAAGAGAATGAATAAAATGCAGGAAGAATGTGTATCCAGAAATCTGTATATAAGCTTCAGGAGTAATGTGGGAGATTATTTGATGGGCGCAGACGTTGATGAATACGCCCACAATCGATTGATGACGGTTATATCACCGAGATTCCAACCCCATATTTCTTTTTCTGCTGTTGTGGTCATTTTGCCTCCGGCTCCCGGACTTTCCCAATCAAGAATCCCTTCCTCGGCCGTTGCTCTAGTCACAAAAAAAAAAGCTATTTATAGCATAAAGGGGGTAGGTAGGTAGCTTCCCTCCACAAATCTTATATGTGCGGGGTGTGGTGCCTGACGAACCTGCATTCAGCCGCGAAAGAAAACAACCCCCCAAGTAAAAACCCGCGCCATGGAACCTTGACATATTTTCCCGACACTCACAGGGCCAAGCTGTATATTTAACCATAGCAGGAGGAGGAAGGAGAAAACAAACAAGGGCACCTTCTTCGTAATCAAGCACAATACAAATCGTCTTTCGCTTAAGCAGCAACGAGCAACCCCTCCTCCCTAGAGATCTCGGTTACCAGACTTGTGCCGCTGGATCTGGCGAGAGAGATCTAGACTCAGTTGCGACAAGTCCCCAGGAAACCCTCTTTGGTTGGTTCCTGGACCGGTTCCTCGGCACCTGGAGTCTTGTTTTGTGGCATGTCGTTGTCCAGCTTCCCAATATCTCGAACCAGAATCTCGGTCCGTGACTATATTGAAAGCAACATAAAATAAATGAAAGATATATATTGACCTGGTCCAGAACCACTCCTTACGACCGCTCCATTGTCACCGCTACATTTCCCAGTTACATGCTGCATATCAAAGTAAGCTTGTTTAGTAGACTAGATAAATATAAATAATAAAAATGATTCCATATTCCGCCATGATCGTCACATCGCAGACAACACAACAAGCATCAAACTCGCAATAGCTTTTCTCTTCTTGACGGCATACAAACCAACCAAACCCTTCCAAGATGCTTTCCCTCCACTTTCTCCTCCTTGGAGCGCTCGCCACGTAAGCATCCGCAAGGAAATCTCGTCAAAGAGCGACTGAAGCGCGGAGGTCGAAAAGAAAAAACAGCACTGACATGAAGCCGAAACCTCCAGCTTCGCGACCGCCCAGCAGATCACTCTCACGCCGAGCACCATCCGCGACGGCGCGTGCCCCATAACCCTCACATCGACCATCAAGCAGACGCAGACCGTCACCTCAGTGTCCACGACGACGAGCACCTCGGTGTCGACCGTGACCTCGACCTCGACCTCGACCTCGGTCTCGACCGTCCGCCAGACAATCACGTCGGTCGCCACCGTCACCCGCGCCTGCGTGAGCTGCCCGACGCTGACCGCAACCGCCGTAAGAGATTATGTTTTCTCTTTTCCCACTTCCTGAATCCAGATATATATGATTTCCCCAGGATCGTTCTTTTCTCGTTTCTTTTCTTCTCGCTCCCCCTCTCTCCCTTTCTCTTCTGCTATGATCAAGCTAATGATACTCAAACAATCACCCAACAGTGCCGAACCTGCCTCGTCCCTGGTTGCACCACAACCGTCGCCGTCAGCAAGCCGTGCGGCTGTGACAACCTCGCCACCACCTCCATCGACCTCGGCTGCGACGCCGCGAACGTCTGCAACAGGATCGGCTGCAAGACCGTCTACGACATCAAGACTGCTGCGTGTTAAGGACAGCAACACCGCTCGCCTTGGGGCGGTAGAGGGGAAAGCGAACTTGGTTGTTGAAGAGACTCTGAGAGCGAAAGGGTATCAGGGTGGATGACACGAAAGGAGTAGAGGGAGTGCTTGGAGGTCGAGAGTAGGGCATCGAAATCTGCTCGAATTTCGAGACTGGCGCAAACTATGGACTTTTATTTGCATTCAAATATTTTCGCTCCGCTCCAGTGATAACTCGTACTGTCACCAGAAGACTGCAACAAGGAACGATCAAGAAAATCCAGAACGGACTAACAAGTATAAAAAAACCAATACCCCACCGTGTCCTCCCTATGATCCCATGTAAAGAAATAATTGGCGGTTGGTTTGATGATATGTAAAGGTACAATGCCTAAAGCAAAACAAAACTCGAGGCAAAACCGTGCACAAAAAGGAAATAGACCACATGGACACTCATATCCCGCTAACGCCTCGCATATCCCGGCCTTGCGTAGCTGACAAGGCACCCTTCATATCCCACGTCCCTCACCAGTCAACAAAATAAACAACCAAATTATCCCGCTTGTCTACACAAACCAATCACCCTCCCGCTATTAAGATCTGGCTGAGTCGGTTGGACAAAAGCAGTAGCAAGCTTATCTACCAGAAACTGCACCATCCAATATAATGCTGGCACAGATTCTCCAGCTTGGTCGCCTCATTGATGAGTTTGTGCACCTGCTCGACCACGTCCAGCTCCTCGCTCGGCTTAAAGTCCCGTCCAGTGAGCTTCTGCTGCACCCGGTCCAGAACTTCAAGCGCCCGCTCGTTCTGAACCTCGGCCATCTCTTGGGCCGTACCGCCGACGCTGCTGCCCATGGCTGCCGACGAAGTGGTGCCTGCGCGCCGACGACCAGTACCCGGTGGGCCACCTGGTGCAAGGTTACCTCTAGGGCCATCGCCGTTCATGTGTGCTGCGGCGGCCATCATCTCTGCCGGAGGGCCTTCGAGTATCGAAGGACGACGTGCTCGGGTCGCACCAAGACCAACTATATCGCGTTCACGCTCCGAGTCAAAATTGGGACCGGCTTTGCTTGGTGTCTTGGTGAGACGCCAGGTGAGGAGCGGGTCATGGATGAACTGTAGGTGGACATTGCGTTAGTTTCGGTCACGAGACCGTGCGGAGCAGGAAGTTATTGGACAAGAAAAAAAAAACTTACAGCTTCGAGAACAGCCATCACACTCTCTTTATTCTCCCTCAAAACCCTCATGGCGTGCTCACAAGTAATCCTGAAGCTACCCTCAATGTTGCTGACCTCCATCGCGTACGTCAACATCCTCGTAAGTCGGAATGGGACACGCTCGGGGTACTTCTCCCGCTTGGTTGCTACCTCGAAGCAGTCGCCGAAATCGATATGGATGATCTTGCCCGTGACACGGTCCAGCATGAGGTTGGACGGGTGTCGGTCACCCAGTCCCAAGATATAACCAACCATGGACATCACACCCAATGAGCGCGTGTAGTTGGTACGCCTCTCGAGCCAAGCTTCTGAACTCTTGCTCTTGAGCCATAAAACGCGATAAAGATCCTGACCCGTCGTGTTGTCGAGTGCGTAGCCAAATACCTCCACCTTCTGCATCAGAGTCAGGTTGTCGTAATCGGGAGCCATCTGGAGCATGATGCGGTGCTCAATGTTGAGCAAGATCTTACGGCTTTCACGGTACTCCCTTATGAGTGCGTGAATAGTGTCGCTGTTAGGGACCCATCCAAGCAAGCCAGAGCTGTGCGACAGAGGGATGGCCGGATAACTCTGGATGCTGAGATGCCGCTTGTACGATTCCGAATCGCTCGCGAGCAGTGTGTTACAGAGACCAAAGAGCTGCATGACTCTCTCGTCCTGTCGAATATCCTCGTGGCCCTTGAGCAGGAATGTGTACGAAGCACCGTCACTTCCCAACATGTTAAGCTTTCGAGGGCGCTGCTTCGAGCTGATCACAACAAAGGTTGGGTCGAAAGAGGCAATACTGACAACCGGCTGGCCGGACTTGTAGGTTCCCGGGACACAAAGTGCAAGGTTTGTGGCATGAAGCAGCTTGGGCGAGACGTAGGCAAGCTCGAAGGAAGTCACCTGCGGCAACTGCTTGTAGATGCGTCGGAATACCTGGTAGTAGAGGTCCCAGGCAAAATTCAAATCATTGATATCCCGAGTGTGCTGGTACTGTCTGCACCATTCGCGAGCCTCGGTGAGATCGCGCCCGAAGGCTTGTGCAAATGAGATTTCACGCAGCGTCTCGGGTCCCTTGTCCAGTGCCTCATGAAGAGGAGCCAAGGCTCGGAACATGCCCTCAATGTCCTGGTCTCCGAAGTAGAGGCGGGAAGCTTCCTCGAGCCCTTCATGCCACATTTCATGCCACAGAACCGCGACTCTGATCAGCTCTCGGCTGACAATGGCCGCCTCTTCAACAAGTCTAAGACTGTGCTGCTTCATGCTTTCCATAATAACACTTGCTGCGGCAGACTTCTTGGAGTGTTCTGACTTTTCTGTGGCCACTGTCAGAGGATAGACCAAAGCCTGTGGGTGAGCGCGCCCAACATCGGCCAGAAGGTTTTGTACCGAGGTCTGGACTCGTCGGTTGGGTTGATTGATGCGGGCAATGAGCTGTGGGATGACCTCCAGCCAAGTGTCAACGTTGACCTTTGTGAAGCCTTCAGTGACAGCGTGGTTAACGTCAGGAGTGCTTCCGTGAGCGAGCCATAGAGTGAGCAGGCGCAGAGTGTCCTGGAGTGCACTCCCTTGAGACAATGCAATTGACTTGAAGAAACCTTTGACCGCAGGGACGACGTGTTCAATGACGTTGGCATGGTTTGCGTGTACAGGGTAGGCATCGTTGGAAGTCCTGTTGGTAAGTGCTTGGACAACCTCAAAGTTGGCCAAAGCCCATGCGTGCCAGGCCTTGTACCAGTCTGGGTTGTACCTCGTGGCCTGCTGATAGCTCTGCAGGATGTCGTTGACATGCGTATACTGCCAGTCGTCCTTGTTGAGGGCCTTCATCCACTCGCCTTGCCTCAGGAAACACTTGGCTAGAAGGGTCGTCTGCTCCTTGATGAAGCGATGATGATCTGGCGAGAGGTCTGCAACCTCAGGGAACGGCGCAAACTGATTGTGTCCATTTATGTGTCCGTTGTTCAGCTCCATGTTGTTTGAGGGGGTGCGCATGGTAAACTGCTGCCTTGCCGATTCGATACGAGCCGCGTTCTCCAGCGCGAAAGCCCGCAGGCAATCGAGAGACTTCTCCGCAATACCGTTGCCCTTGTGTGCCGGTTGGTTCCCAAGATCCCATTGGTACTTGAGCACAGCGTATGTGACCTGCGGTGGGATGGGGGTTGGAAACTGAGCAGTGTCACGCCTCCTTGGCTCGGTTGAATCCGACTCAGTCATGTCCCAGCCTGGCACTGTGTGTTCGATCGGGGCGTCAACTCCAATGAGTTGCCTCAACGACTTCTCTGCGAGTCCCATGCGGCCAGACTTGCGGCACAGATTGGCAAACTTGATCCACATCTGCATATTCTCCATAGGCTGGATCACCAGAGCCCTCAGCCGAAGCATGCGCTGCCATACTTCGACGTTTCGTTGACAGCCTTGGAGCCTGGCTTCCCATGTGGCCCGTATCGTGGCTTGTTTCTTGGCATCGCATTGTTTGTATGTGATGATTTCCTCCAACTCAGCGAGCATTTGCACGCGAACAATGGTGGTGTACGCACGGGTGTACGACTCACTCATCAGAGCACTGATCTCGGTATCAAGACCCTCGCGCGCCTGATCAATCCAGCGGACAGCTTCTCCAAACTGATTCCGGTGGATAGCAAGAATCGCCTGGAAAAAGGACCTGTCTGGCGAGGTGCGCTTCATCGACTGCAAGTAGGCATCCATCGAGTCCCACTTGCCGAGACCCCATGCGGCTGTTGTTGCGAGCGGTGCGAAGCGTCGTTGCAACTCCGAGGACGAGTTCGACCAAGTTGCTCCTGCCAGCTGTGCCAGAGTATCCCATTCACCAAGAGCGTGTAGACAACGCATCTTACCCATGATAACCTCTACCGGAACCGAGGTGCCCGCCGGGGTCTCTTTCTCCCTCTTGTTGTAGAACTCCAAAGCCTCGTCCCAGCGCTCAAGCTTCTCGAACCATGTCTCCTTAAGATGCAGAGCATCCTGATAGCTTTGTGCTTTTCGTAGTATACCGATGGCCGCATCCGACTGCTGCAGCTGGTTGTTGATGACGATCAAGGCTTCGACGGCCCCACCGTTGTGGTCCTGCAGAAACTCGAGCTCCTTATAATGCAGCGCTTTGGCGTATGCGTGACACCTGGCTGCCTCCCTGCCTAGGGTGCGAATATCTATCGGTAACGCCTTATCATCGTGCTCCATGAACTCGGCCAGGTTGAGTAGAAGGCCCAACAAATCCGGAGGCACGTTCTCAGACCTGATGGCACTTTCAATATTAGAAATGAGCTCCTCCTGGTACTGCTCGTACAATTCGCTCCAGCACGAGACAAACGCCGAGTTGAACAGCTCGCGGGCCAGTGGGTTGTAGTTATTCGCCAGCATCGCGCATGCACGCAGTGCGTGGTTGGGTGACTCGGCCAGTAGAGTCGTGCTGAATCTGCGGATCCACTCTTGCCAGTCATCCTTAGTGGACTTTCCTTTCGTGTCCCACGCTGCCTTCAGGTGTACTGCATTCATCTCGAGTTTCTTGGGGGCTTGGTCTGCGAACGGTGTTTCGTCCGACTGGAACCTGGTCTCATTCAGCGGAGCGGGCAGTGTTTCGCCAGCTTGGAGCTTGCTAAGCAGTTGGTCGTAGTTGGTGCGATTCACCGGGACTCCAGCAAGAGCTTTGTTAACGGTAGAGGCAAAGTGTAGATAGTCCCTACCAAGTTGTTGGATCAACGAACACAGGGTATCAACGGCTGTCTGCTTCAGCGCTGGATCACCCGTGGCCAACAGTCTCGTCAATGGATGAATGATCTTCGCTGCAAAATCGTTCAGGTTCACCTGCTTGGAGATCTTGCCGATAGTCTCAATAGCCATGCGCCTCATAAGCACAGTCTGGCCCTGCTTCTCAAATGTCCGCACGATGACGGGGATGATGAGATGCATGTACTCTTCGGCGCTCGTCCCGAATACAAGGAAGGCGTGTAGAACCTTTTCTGAGGGTGCCCGTTTGTTGTTGTTGTCATTCTCTAGAACTCCGAGCATCAATGGCAAAAGCCCGGCCAGGAAGATTTTGAACTCTCCTTCCAGAGATTTTGAGATGGCCTCAATGAGAGAGATCAAGGTCGACTGTAGCATCGCCCTGGACCAGTATTCCTGGATTATGTCGACAATGTCGGGAAGGTAAACCCTAATATGCTGCCTGACAATGCCAACAAGCGTGGCAAGTTGGGCAAAATAGCTTTCCACCTTGGTTGCCGACGAGCTCCGGATGACCTGAAGGAAAGCCGGGATGATTCGGTCGAGAAAAGAGATGCACTCGAGGCCAAGGGTGCGGAAGATGTTCATGATAGCCTCAATGACGGGCTGGTGATATTGGACCAGTGAGGAGTCCTTCAGAATACCCAACAGGGCATTTATCACCACCGTGGGATAATACTCCTTGCTAGATGGGGTCAAGCCCGTCATCATCAAGGAAATATCTGTCATCTGAGTAGCCTCGACGCGCAGGCTTGCATCCGGGTTCTTCTCTTGGACCTGCTGATGTTTATATGGATCAATTGCACCAAGGATTCCAAGTAGCTTAATAGTCTCCCGTCGAAGCTCGGTGTTGGTGGCCTCTCCGCGAATAATGCCTTGGAGCAGTTCAAGCAGATGTGGGTATTCAAGGTAAGGTGCTATCACGTAGCCAGAGTTGCTTGCCAGCTTCCCCAGAGTATGGAGAGCGGCTTCTCTCTTGATAACAGAAGACTGGTCCTGGAGGGCCTCAATGATCATCGGCATGAGCTTTTCCTTGAACCTCATCATTTCTTCGCCACCCACTGCGCAGAGCTCGCCAATCGCTTCAAGAATGGTCGCCGACACCGTAGGGGGAGAGTCGTTGGCTTTTGGAAGCAAGACGTTGATCATCGGTTCCACATATGGTCGGATAAGTCCCTGGGCATTTCTGACCAAAAGACTGAGTAACCTGGCACTTTCCTCCTTGTTCCTGGCAACGTCGGAAAATTCCAGCTCAGTCAACATCTGGATCAGCGTCTTCCGCAGGGCGGGGACGATGTAGGCGGGGTTGTGATGCGCCAAGCGGCCGATAATCTCGATGGCAACTTCACGAATGGGGAAGGACTCGTCGTTCAAAGCGAAGAAGAGGGTGCGGATATTCTCAGCCTTGGCCAAGTGCCTGTCGAATCGGTCGTCCATCGCAGCGAGCACAGTCTTGCGAATGTTGTGGTCCGGGTCCGATATACCAACTGTCAAAAGACGATCGACAACATCGCCGACAACCTGCAGCGCATGATAGCTGACCTGGTTCACAATCGGATCGACAACATAGAGCTGGCAGCAGGTGAGAGCGGCTGCTTGGCGAATCTCTGGGTCGTCGTCCTCGACGTATTTTATGGCTACATCTCGGACGAACTCGTTCAGGACGTGGCCCGAAAAGTCAAAGCTGCCGAGAGTGTTTAGGGCCAGCTTGACCTCGAATTTGCGAGTCTCGTGCGCGAGAGGGTCCTTGGGATCCTTTGGAATAATAGGGACCGAGGATAGCGTGTGTGACTGTGGTGCACCCAACGCTTTGAAAGGCTCTCCGCAGAGGACCTTGCTGATCATATCAAGTAACCTCTGCTGGATCGCCGGGCGAAGTGGAGGGATGTAAAATGCCAGATCAACCAATGCTTGCGTCAGCTTAGGATTGATATCGCACTCAAATATGGGATCCATCAGTGCCTCCATGTACTTGGCCAGAGTCTGGCCCACAGCAACTGCTAGGCGGCTAAGACACTCAAAGACTGGGTCGACAGAAATCCCGCGTCTCCTTGACGCTACGCTGAGGCCTTCGCGCACATGAAGCAGAATGCTGTCCAGGTATGGGGCCATTTGACTTTTTACGGCGTTTGCGATATTTCCAATCGCCAGGAACGCATCGTTTCGATCCTTGTCCTTCTTGAGCATACCTGCGAGGTAAATCATGAAGTTGTGAAGGTAGTTTGAGCAGAACTCCGTTGGGGCATAATGTGCCAGATTTGGGATTAATTGGACGACCGTCTTGCGGATGGTGGCATCTTTGTGGTCCTTGTACTTGAACACAATGTCGCAAGCCTCCGGGTAGTGTTTTTGCATAAACATGCCGCCGAGCTCGAGTAACTCCCTGAGGACTAGGAGGGATCCGTGTGTGGCCTCGACCGAGTTCAACTTCAGACCAGCGATAGCCTGCTGGTACATCTTGGACATGTACTGGTTCTTGACATCCTGGTCTCGTTCCCGAATGATACGAAAGGCGGCGCTGACAGCCTCTGCGGAGGTGGCCCTGATTAGGAGACGAATATCACGGAGTCCAACCCAAATACACTCGAGAACGTTGTGAACACTGTTGTACATGAGAGTCGGCCCGTTCCTACACAGCTCACGAAGTAGAAGCGCCGCGCTGTACCGTGCTTCCTCCACTCTAGGGGGTTGCAGGCATTCGATGGCGAAGTTGGTAAGGTATTGGACAAAGTCGCTGACCATGGCGCCACCCGGCCTGGCCAGTTTTCCTATAACCATGGCGGCCGGTTGCATGCAGACTGTCTCCCTGCCCGTCATGATCTTGATGAGCGGTCCTTGAATCTTGGCAAAGTCTCGAGTGTAGTCGATGGCTTCGCACTCGACGAATACGTCGAAGGCGTAGATTCCGCCGAAGCGGTCGGCAATCGAGCTTGCGCTTCCATCGTGCTTCTGGAACAGTTCGTTGATAATCCTGTCCAACACAGTGGTCCAGAATGCCTGGAACTGATCTGGGGCAGAATCTGTGCAGAAGCTCTCTGTCAGTCGGTGTGCATTAGACGTATTACGGTTCAATCTGCGGCATACCTCGCTGAACAGCAAGAACGAGCTCGCGAAGCCTAATGGCAGCGCGTCTTCTGTTGTCCTCTGATATGGTCCTAAACGGTGATAAAAGGAGCTGTCAGCAACATCAACAATGGAATAGCAAATACAACAGACGAGATGGTATTTGTAGGGGGTCCGTACTTGGATCGCAGGTCTTGTATGATTTCTTGCAGTGCCGCTGTTGCGCCCGGGCTTGGTGAAGACATGATGGGCAGTCGTGGTGATCCAACGCGACAGCGACAATCACCGAAGTGTTACGAGAGCTGTACCATTTGCGATGGGCGACATCTGATGTTTCCTCGATTGAATGTTTCGGTACGCAGGGTGATTGAGCAGCTGTCGAGGACTGTGTCGAGAATGATGATGAGAAAGATAGATTGTCGAGGACTGGTGGCGTCGCGGGGCTGAGCTAGAATGCAGAAGGAAAGTGCGTAGCTTCAGTAAGGTGCGGCGATTGGAAATGGGAGCTAAGTTGGTAGAACCGACGACAGCTTGCTTGCTGGGACCACGGACAGGGTGAGCGCTAACCCTTTATACTGAAAAATAAAATTATACCGCTCGTGGAATCAACCTTCAATGCAGTGAAAATAGTCGGAGGCTGGGCTGCGTCAAGCAACAAACAAACATGCAAACACCAGAGTCGACTCCGGGTCGTTGCAGACGCGGGTCGATGTTTGTTGTTGGTTCAACTTGACTTTCAGCCCGAAAGTGGTGGTGGTTAACGTCAAACGAACATGATCAAGGATCATGTGCTGCTGTAACCTATCTTGACCCTTATTGGCGCGTCTCATCTGGGGATACCCCACTAGCACCGGTCAGCAAGGTTGGAGAAACCAAATCGCGACTTTTATCTTATCAACGCGGCCGCCAGGGGTTTCGGTCAATCCATTACTACTGATACTTTGATGCATTCTGCAAACCATTGACGGGATCAGGACTTTACTTCACCAATACTTCACAATCCCAAACATTAAATCCACCATCTCCCATTTCATTTCCAACCTCAGAT
>JAVHJQ010000470.1:0-13273 GCA_031306095.1 Pyricularia sp. CD86 | reverse complement strand
TACCGACGCAACCCTAACGCGCAGGCTTTGAGAAGGGAGAGCAGTAAACCATGTTTTTGAAAAAAAGAGACCCCCGATAGAGCAAGAGAAAAAGCACACGCAAAACCAGCCATCATAATCCCGGTAGAGGTTGCTCCTGCCGCGCTCCATCGCCAGCCCCGGCAGCTATGAACTCGCGCGGTGGGACCTCGTCGGTCGTGTCGTCTCTGCCGGCGGCGGGACCCTCAAACATCCTCCTCCAAAACAATGGCGGGTCGAGCGGTCTGGAGCCGCCGTGCAGGGGTGGGTAGACGTCGGCGAAAAAGTACCATATGTGGCCAATGACGACGCCCATGATCTCGTCCTTGGGCACAGTTCCGTGCAGCACCAGACTGAAGCCCATCAGGACCCAGGGTAGGTAGGGAGCGGTGAAGACTAGGAGGCCCAGGAAGCTGAGGCGGACGTCCGGGTTGCGGCGCGACCAGATGTAGACGAGGGTCGAGGAGAGAGGGTGACCGAGGAACGGCATCGAGACGAGAGGCGAGATGATGAGGAGCGACGTCATGGCGTAGAGCAGGAGCCACGAGAAATGCGCGGAGCGGCCCGACGACTCCTCTAGCAGGCGACAGTACCGCTGCATAAAGTAGATGTGGAACATGAGATCGAGCGAGAAGGGGCCGAAGTAGAAGAAGGTCGTGAGGAGGCGCCAATACTGTAAGTATGGGAGTTTACCCCGGTTAGCTGGATGCATCTCGACCCTGGGGTCTAAATCTGGGGATTTGTAGCTTACCTGGTTGTTTACAAATACTGCGCGGAAGCTGTAAAAGAGCTGAAAGGCGTTCACCCATTTGAACTGCACCAGAGCGCTGGTGAGGACCGTGGCAGTTGTCCACCAACGCGTGCAAACGGGCATGTCCCAGAACCACTCTTCCAATGGAAACCGGCCATTGTCTCCCATCATCTGATCCATGTTGGGCGGTTGACAAAGAAAAGAAAGAAAGAAAAAAAAAAGAAAGAACTTGAAGAGGGTTGTTTGTTCAAAGCTGTATAATTAGGCAACGCCAGGTGCCTACGTTTGCTATTTTGGAGGCAACAGTTCAATGTTCCGTTGCGCAAGTCGTTGTGGGTTGGACTGCCAAATCTACCAGCCAAGGTGCTGAGGGAGATACACAGTTCCTTTGGTTGAATTTCACAAAAAATAAAGAGGAGAAAGCAAAAAAGACAAAGCAGCAAAAAAAGCAGTTTCAACCACCTTGAATGGCAGGAACAGTGTACATCACAATTGGTTGCGGTCGCCGTCCGGGTGCAACAAAATTGTTTATATGTGGCCTTTCGGCGACGTCAAGGCATCACTCACTTCCAACTGTGACGGAATTGAGCGGACCCCGCGTGAATATGTAAGCCGTGCGTTACAGCAATGGCACTAATGAACATACTGTACGGCACCTTCCTTGTCAAGCTTGGAAACCCGCAACACGGTACCCACTTCAGAATCCCATCAGAGTACTGTGCCTAACACGCCTGAATCCAGAGGGCACATCTGCCCCATTCCGTACCTACGTAGGTAACGGCCACCTTCGGGTGCGCCGTGTCTATTTGTCTTCAGATACTTAGACCCTGTGTAGAGCTGGTCTTCAGCTCGCCGAGATCACCAAAGAATAGGCGCGCTTTGTGTTCGGAGCATTTATTACCGTCAGAACAGTACCCGGTCCTCCAGGAGCTCGACTTAGACCAACAGACTTCTCTCGTCGAGGTTTCTCGGATTCGGCCAAACATCAAATAAATCTACTGGGAATGCGTGCAAAACATCTGCAGTCGATACCAGAAAAGCTACGGTACCTGCAGCCACAGGTACTACTGTATTTATTATTGGATTGTTGACCTTGGGTTGTCACATCGCCGGAAATAGATGTGACAGTTGGACTGCATGGCCATCTGGCCTGCTAACCTACCGATCGCCCCACTTTTTCCAACCGCCATGCTGGGCAAGAGGGAACAAACGGGTCAGGCCTGTCAGGACAATTGAATCTATCGACCAGTTTTGTGTGAGCAGCCAGCCTTGGTGTATTAATGCGTAAGGCGAGGCGAGGTTTTTTATTCTTCTTTTTCACCAATTCTAGACAAAAGGTGAGAGAATCAATCAACCATACCGTGACTGTGCCTGAAGTAACTGCTGATTAACCAAAAGCGACCGCTTGGCAAAATCCCCGGCTGGTGGGGCTGTCAATTAAAAGAAACGCGCTAGGTCGCGGCAAGTCGCGTTGCCAGCCCCCTGATTTTCGTATCCGGCGCGCGTGTGCTCATATTGAAGGGAGATATCAATGACAATTACCCCAAGCACCTTGCTCTTGCAGTACCCTTCCTTATACCATTCATTCAAATAACTATCTATCCTCCAAATCGACCTTGTTAATATCCCCCAAAACCAACCAAATAATCAATCAAACCAAACACCTACGATCTATCCGGCTTGCTTCCAAGAAGGGTGCATTATAGCTTCCTCCTATAAACTTGCAATCAAAAAGCTCATCCCGCCTTTCAATCGTCTCGAACAAGCAAGACAAGCAGGCCAACATCGGGCTCGCTCTCACCAAGCTTAAGGCCGAGCGCCCACCCAACACCAAAGCCGCACACAAAAAAAAACAAAAAAAACAAATGCCACCACAAAAAGTAAAGAAGGCAGGGGCCAAGAAAACCGTCCCCGGCGCATCAAGAGACAGCGGGGTAATGCGTATGTTCACAAATCTCTTCTCTCACCCCCGGGGATACCCATCCAATTTCAGAACCAAAACTAACCCAATTTCTTAACCACAAAAACAGCCGGCGACCCAATCCCACAAAAGAAGCCAAGACGGTACCGCCCGGGCACCCTCGCGCTTCGCGAGATAAGGCGCTACCAAAAGAGCACCGACCTGCTCATGCGCAAGCTGCCATTTGCCCGCTTGGTGCGCGAGGTCGCCCTCAACGTCCGCCCCGTCGACGAGGGCTTCAGGTGGCAGTCACACGCCATCCTGGCCCTGCAGGAGGCCGCCGAGGCCTTCTTGGTCAAGCTGTTTGAGGACACCAACCTGTGTGCCATACACGCCAAGCGAGTCACCATCATGCAAAAGGATATACAGCTTGCCAGGCGGATACGCGCTGATGGGTTGTGAGGGACTGGGCTGTCCATATTCTCCTTAATATTTTTTTCCCTTTAATTCTTTTGTGTTTTTTTATTTTATTTTATTTTATTCTCAACAAAACGTTTAAGATACCCGGAATTGTTGGCGACCTTGCTCTTGGTGGCGTGGGCTTCCTTGGAACGGCTTGATTTTGACATCTTCAAGCTCACTTGATGGGAAAAGGTGGATGGTCGATTTTTTTTTATGGTGGTGCACGGCGTTGTGTGGAGTTTCTGTTTGGGGTCGATGTCTCGCCGGCGCATACACGCTGTTGACTGATGTCATTGGATGGCTTTATCTTGTTCTTGTTTTCTGCATTGTATAAACCTTATGGTTTTACTATTTTGGCGTTTCATGGCGATGAGCTGTAGATAGTTACGGTATAAAACATATATATTATACTCATGAAATTTCCTCTTGAGACGGCCTTTCTCGAACCCTTTTATTGAATCCAAAAAAAGTGGACTTCGACTCCTGTACGTTATCCGTATCAGATATCAACTATCTAACGTATAGACATGTATATACTTCCGAAAATACTGCCAAACATTGCAAGGCTATATGCGCAATTCTCCGAAGGGTACTATGCCCGCAGATTTAGACCATTTGCATATCGCCAAGGGGAAAAGCTAGCTATTCCAAGCAGGTCAAAACAGCATTCGCGCATTTGAATTTGAACGTCGCCGAACTTAGGCAGCAGCCGCCATGCTGCTGCGGCCCAGCGCTGCGCCCTCGCGCTCGATAAGCGACTCGGTGAAGCAGCCGGTCGGCGCAGTGCCTGAAGCCATGATCTCCTTGGCGGCCTGCTCGATCCCGAGTTGAGCATCAGTCCACAACGGCTGCGCCTGGGCCTCGGCACCCTCCTCGCCAACGCCGATGAAACCGCCCTCGGCAGCCCACTCCGAAGTGCGCTTGATGCCGAGCTTGGTCCAGATGGCGTCGACGGCAACGACGAGGTCGTCGCGGAACTCCTTGACGTGGCCGGGCGTGGGGGTCACGCGCAGCCTCTCCTGGCCGACGGGAACGGTCGGGTAGTTGATGGACTGTACGTAGATCTGGTAGTCCGAGAGCAGCATGTCCGAGGCGCGCTTTGCGAGCTCGGCGTTGCCGACGAGGATCGGGATGATGTGAGACGGGTTGGGGATGACGGGGATATCTCGGTGTTGAAGAGCTTCCTTGACGGCGCGCGTGTGCAGCTGCTGCAGCCTGCGGTCGCCGTCATGCTCCATCTGATATTCTATGGCGGCGCGAGCACCAGCCATGGTCGCAGGCGGGAGAGAGGTGGTGAAGATGAAGCCTGGCGCGAGCGAGCGGATCATGTCGATGAGATTGGCCGAACCGGCGATGTACCCGCCGACGCAGCCGTAAGCCTTGCCGAGTGTTCCGGTGATGATGTCGATGCGGTCCATGATGGTACCGCGGGGCCGGCCCGCCTTGTGCGCCTCAAAGTCGAGGTGCTCGGCCACGCCGGCTCCGTGTGGGCCGTACATGCCGACGGCGTGAACCTCGTCCAGGAAGGTAATGGCACCATATTTGTCGGCCAAATCACAAATCTCCTCAATGGGACCGATGGAACCGCACATGCTGTAGACTGACTCGAAAGCGATGATTTTCGGCACATGTAGCGGCAAGGATGCCAGCTTGGCCTCGAGGTCCGCTACGTCGTTGTGCTTGAAGACTATTTTCTTGGTGCCGGAATGCCGGATGCCCTGGATCATTGAGGCATGGTTGAGGCTGTCCGACAAAATGACACAATCCGGCATTTTGCTACCCAGAGTGGCGAGTGTGGCATCATTGGCGACATAGCAAGAGCTGAAAACCAGCGCAGCATCCTTGGCGTGCAACTTGGCGATGGTACCCTCGAGCTCGACAGCGTGGCGGTTGTGGCCCGAGATGTTGCGAGTACCGCCGGCGCCAGCACCGTACTCATCGAGCGTCTCGTGCATCTTGGACAAGACCCTGGGGTTCCGGCCCATGCCCAGGTAGTCGTTGGCGCACCAGACGGTCACCTTGTCTTCCTTGTCGGACATGTGGGCGCGGGGGAACTCCTTAGCCAGACGGTTGATGTTGTTGAAGTAGCGGTAGGATTTGTCCTTGTGCTTCTTCTGCAGCTCGGATTCGTAGAAGTGTTCATAGGAAAATTTCTTGCCCGAGTGGCCGGCGACCGGGGAGGCGCTTGCGGCGGGGTTCGACGAGGCGGCGGATCGGCCGGAAGCAACCTTGGGCGGGAAGGGCACTATTCTCAACGGAAGCACGTCAGCGCCGGGTCGCAATTACCCGAATGGAGTGGGATTACAGGTTGCGCCAATTGGCTGGCTACTCACCATTCTCGCGAGGGGCAACGACAGGACCGTCAACGGCCCTGGCATCCTGGCTCCGCGAGGTGTGTATCTTGGCCAGACCGACGGGCAGCTTCACACCCGCCTTGGCCGACTGGACAGCCATTGCCTTGCCCATGACGGGGCACCGATGCGCCAGCAGCTGCAGCTTGGAGATGGTGCCACCGCATGGCGATACACGGGGCCGGGCAGGTGCAGATGCCGTCGAGAGCTGCCGCAAAGTGGCCGGCGATGCCTTCTTGAGGAAGGGGCACAAGGCCTTGGACTGGCGGAGTACGGCGTCCATGGTTGTTGATCTTTTTTTTTTCCCTTCGTTTTTTCCTTGGTAGGGGTTCTTTCTTTTTCCTCTTCTTCTCTTCTTAGTTTCAAAACCTCGATGACTGAAGAAAGAAAAAAGTTTCGACGTCTGGAAAACGACAAATTTCGATTTCGCAGGTGTCAGTCAGCGAAGTGGCGGTTGCTTTGAGTCAAGGAGAGGAAAGGGTTGGTCGACACATGGGTTTCTGAATGGTACCCATACAGTTAGTTGTGCGTGCGCAAGCTAAACGGCTTGTTTGGTGGGCCCAGGCCCGGGATTATTACCACCTACCTCAGGCGATCGAGAACTAGGACTGAGGAGTAGGAGCAACAAATCAAAGCCCGAGACCAATCAATGCTAGCTATGTTCCAATGTTTTCTGGGGGCGAGGGATTTGGCTGAGTGATCAGCAGAAAAAGAGGCGGCGACTATTTTTACTCTTCTTCCATTGTCCTTGCGGAATATTTTATTTCACTGTTCGTCAACTTGACGATTTTGGTGGGGCTCCCTCTTACACCCCGGATCAGCTCAGCTAAAAGTTCACCTCTATTCTACTGTAGACTGACTACACTAAACTACTCCGTAGTGTCCGGTAGAGTTGAGTTTTTTTTTCTTCTTTCAATTTCTCTATCCAACTTTGAGTCTATTTGTTTGCCCAATAAATTTCTAGGTGCTTCCGAGTGCCCCTTGGAAAGTAAACAACCCGAATTATTCTACCTGCCATCTCCGGGCTAACTGGTTAATCCCACTAAATCAATTCATTCTTTCGCCGATCCCGGCAAATCTGACTTTTGGGCTTCTCATGATTGGTCGGCTGTATTCCCAACGGGCTGGGCTGCATCCTTGAGTGGGTTTCTGCAAGCCCGAGGCTCGGCATCTTCGTGCAATTCCTACCCACGGGGGGACCTGGAGTGTCATCCCTACCTTGTTTAGGCTAGTTGCTCCGTACTCCGTAGGGGTTTACCAACGATTGCACATTGAGCCAAAGTAAACCCGTGGTCTCTATGATCTTTACATGGTAGAGTTTTGCGATGCGTTCTCTGGTTCACACATTGTGTTGAAGATAATGACATTTTAGACCAGTTCTAGATCAAGGGAAAAGAAAAAGAAGGCCACACCAAGGTAAACACGCAATCAAAGTTGGACCCTGAAGCCATCTGATGTTGTCCATGCAGGTGCCTGAGTTGCCTCAAACTCTGTTGCTATGACTAAGGAGGGACCGTTCTCTACAACGTCGACTCGTCGAGTATTACTGATTGGCACCCAGGTGGGTTCGTTTTAGTAGTACTGTAGGCTGCCTTGTGGGAACTTGCACCATGCAGGCATCAATAACACAAAATACAATCCAGGACCTCGATAGCGTGGTAACAATCAAGGGGCGACTATGTCATATTTAACCGTATCGATACGGAGACAACGCTACGCTCAACCAAGAGTCGACAATCAACAATAGGGGGTATCACAGTATTATCCGTTTTCAATCCTTGCACTCATCCCCATCCATCTCCATACCTGTCCAGCAACCACAAACCAAACCCTCGACACAAGCTATGTGTCAATCCAATGATCTCTATTCATCGTCCAAAACCATCGGTGTGTCTTTGCTGTCCCCAAGCCGTGACAAACTGCTCCGTGTGTCTCCATTTGTGGACTCTGAGGCCATTCCGCCGGATACCTTGTTGGCCCAATCAGGCAAACGAGGCTCTCTTTCTGTCTCCGTCTTAAGCTTCGACCTCTTTTTCTTCTTCTTTTTTGCCTTACGGTCCAAGATTTCTTGCGTAGCCCGGGAGGGCGTCTGAGCATGCGGGTTGAGGCCCGCCCCGTTCGGTGTCGGCTGTTTCGTGGTACTTCCGGGGTTCGACTGACTGGGTCGAACAGCATTCGTGGGTGGCTATTGAGTATGAGACATGAGAAATTTGTTAGTAGAACGCCGGTCAAGTAGTGCATTTGGACGGGACTTCTCGTCAGGATGACCATTCACTAGTTGTGCATACATTATGGACCGTTGAGCCTGGTGTTTTGGGCCCAGAGATCGTCCCTCTTGTCGAAGCTGTGCTGTGCGACCTGGAGCTTGAATTCTCAGTCGTAGGTGGCGGTACCGAGCTCGTTGAAGCCGTCATATTGGACACATGAGCTTGCGTGGGAGTCAAACCCAAGCCTGGAATTGTCGATGCAGTCGGTTCTGGCACTGATGCAGTATCACTTCCCGGTCGATCTGTATCAGCAGGCGAGTGTGTCTCTTCTTTTGCCTTTGCGAGCTGCATATCAAACTCGGCTTTCTTCGTAGTCACCAGTCGGTCTATTTGTAATTGACCTGACAAGACACATTCCAAAATTGTCTGGTCTTGGAAAGCTTGCAGCAGGAGCCGTAAAGAGGCAAGGCCAGGAAGACCAGAGATGTTTTTAGCTTCAATTGCCCTTTCTACTTGTTTTGCAAGCTTGACTAGGTCACTTGGCACAATACTGCTGCCCCACATTGTCTCTCGTGCCTCGTTAATAAACCTATCACCCAAAGAGAGCCCCAAAGCCCCTGCCTTAAAGGGGCCTTGCTCCTGGGGCTGCGGTTTAGTAAAGGTGCCGGCACCAGGTATTGGCAGCACCTGTGCGTTGCCTGATTTGGTGGTTGGATCTTGACTCCCGACCTCGGTGTTTGCTTTCGGCAATGGTAACGGATACCCAGAGCTGGCCTCGTGTGGCAGATTAGGAGTCATCAAGTTGCTTGTCTTTGGCAAATGTAGAATGATCTTCGAAGGTGTTCTGGGTCTCAGACCAACCTCACCACCTTGCTCTCGCAACCCGGTGACCTGCTGAGAATTCAAGGTCATTGGCGCGTGCCCATACGGTTGCACTGTTGCGGTATTTATTGGGCCGGGTAAGGGATGCGCTGGTACGAAAGCAGGCTGCGTAAGACGGTTATACTCCTCCGGGTTAGTAATACGAAGCCGGTTCATGTTAACCAAATCCACTGCTTCTTTCAGTTCCTCGGGTGACAACTGGTGGTCTGGCTCCTCCTGCTCGAATATGTCTCCGATCATAATCTTGCAAATTTGGTCACTAGTTGGGGAGTCCAAAATGTGATCAAGCACTTCGGGGTCGGACCCTCTGACCTTAGCTAGAGTCGCTTCCTCGCGCTTGACGATCTCCGGCGGCTGCATCCAAGTTTTGACCTTCGACGCGTGCGGGTTAGGGTTCTTCTTGTCGACGACGCGCGAGGCAAGCTGCGTTTTGAAGATAGCAGCCGCGTGAAGCTTTGGCTCGTAGGTGCCACCAACGATGAGCCAGTAGACGTAGACTGGTTTCGTTTGGCCGATACGGTAGGCTCGTCCGATGGCCTGTTGTTCATTGGCGGGTTGCCATTGGAAGTCCATCATCACTGCGCGATTTGCGCCCTGGATGTTGAGGCCAACACCCCCAGCATTCGTCGATATAAGGTAGACCTCGTCATTGTTGGCATTAAAATTAGCAACCGAAGATTGCCGGGTGGATATTTTGGTTTCACCATCCAGTCTCGAGTACGGCCTCTGCTGTATCTTCATGAGGTTTTCGAGAAAGTTTAGTACTGGGATCCGGCTGCTGAATATCAGTACCTTGTCTCCAACTCTCTTTGCCTCGTCTAAAATCTTGGTCAAAACGGTAATCTTGTACGAATGTTTGAGGTTGTGAATATCTCTGCGGTTGACTTCCGCAATAAGATTGCCAATAACATGTCTGGGAATCTCTCTTCCACTGTCGCTTTTCCTAACATCTTTGTCGTACTCATTCGCGAGTTCGACAAAGTATTGGAGGAAGATTCGGGGGTGGACCAGAAGAGTGCTCAGCTGGCAGATGTAGCCAAGCAAGCTGACAGTGGTCGCATCATCTCGAGTAGCCACCCACCGCATGTAGACTTCATAGGCACTCTTCTGGTATTCAGTAAGAGGCACCACAATCACGTACTCTCTCTTTTCGGGCAGTTGGCCTTTGAGAGCAGTCGTTGTCATCCGATGTACTTTGGGCGAAACGGTGTCCTTCAAAGCCTTGAGAAGCTTCATCGCTCGCCTCTTCTCCGTAAGGCTGCTGTCCACAAACAGCCCCTCCTGGATCGGCGAGGCGAAAAAGTGGGTAAACTCCTTCCGAGGGCCCAGATAGTTGGGTGCAACCCAGTTTATCATCGAAAAGTAGTCTCCCACGGAATTCGCCAACGGGGAACCGGTCATGGCAATCTTGGCCTTTGCTTTGAAATTTGCCATTGCCTCCGATATTTTTGACCTTTCGTTTTTAATGGTATGAGCCTCGTCGGCAACTACAATGCTTGGTAGTTCTGTTAACCAAGCCTGCAGTTTGCTGTCTCCAGAGCTGACAAGGACCCTGAACAGGCTATATCCCATCAACAAAATGCCTCCCGTGTTGACCCAAGGCTCTATCGAAGCAGCCCTTGCGCCGGCGGGGATTTCTGAGTCGATCTTGTAAATCCTGCCAAGTGTGTCATATGGCTCTACCCAGCGACTGAACTCGTCCAGCCAGTTGTTCAGGAGGCCAGGAGGGCAGAGAACTAGAGTTTGTGACCTCTGGAGTTCTTTTGGGATCTGAGAGACGACAGAGGGATCGGAGGATCGTGATGCCTCCTGAATAGCCACCAGAAGACAGATGACCTGAACAGTCTTTCCTAAGCCCATAGTGTGAGCCAGTAAACAGCCCTGCGAATTATCAACATTCACAACCTGGTTCCACATGAAGCGGACGCCCTCGATCTGGTGGTCTTTTATATTTTGTGCGATGCGTTCAGGGACATAGATGAAGCCCTGAGAATCTTTCTTGGCTTCGTTGATGATTAAACGAGACTGAAGGCCAGACATATCAGATTTGGCAAGCTGGGCACGCAGTTCTCGGGACCTTTCTTCTTGTTCCTTCATCCTGCGCCGGTCAAGGTCACGCATATCCTGTGCAGCTTTGTCACGCTTGACCCTCCGCTTCTTAGATGGTGAAGACTCCTCTTCTGAAATGTCACTTGCCGAAGAATCCTTGTGGGGTTTCTGTGGGGTGTCGGCCGTAAGATCAATCGGAGATGGCGCAGAGCCAGCCTCGCGTCCCAAGGCTGCTGCTGCTGCTTCTTCTTTTCGTTCTGAGGCATCTTCCATATCATCTTCCACGATGAATTCGTCCGAGTCGCTGTCGCTGGTGAGTACCTCGCCTTCCACGCCGTCCTCCACCACAACGCGGGGAGCCTTCGGCCGACGGACACGTCTCGTAACGACACGTTCTGGTTCGGACGTCCTGGAGAGTACATTCGCACGCCACTCTGCCTCGAGCTTCTCGTAGATAGTGTTTTCAATAGCTTGGCGAACCGTCACCACATCCTTTGACCGGAAATTGGGATCTTCCTCGATCTGAGTGCGTATTTTTGCCAAGCGTGCCTGCATTTGGTTTGACCTGATTCTAGCCTTTTCAATCATATCAATCCGGCTGCTTTTGCGGCCTCGAGGCTCGTTCCAGATGTTGCTGGCTTTTGAGTTCAGTTTCGGTAGTTTTTCTGTACGCCACTGTTCCTCTAGGTCGGAAAGAACGTTTCGTATTGCTTCAGAAACTTTAGCCCTTCTTTCGGCCTGGGATTGCCGAGATGCCTCGGTACGCTCAGTTTGCTCAGCCTCTATCTCTTGCATCGTGTCGCTGTCGTAGCCAGCCTCTGAGCCAGATTCACCAAAGGGTGGGTGTTCTTCATCCTGCGGCAGCGTAGCTTCTGTTTTCGAACGAACCCCAAAGTAGCGCTGAATGCCTCGACTGATGGCCAAACTGTGACCAGGGGGGTGGTTGTACGTGCCTGGTGCAAACTGAAAAACCTTGTTGTCATCATCTAGTTCGGGTTCGAAGTCAGATGATGTGATGGGGGCCGCGGAGTAGTATTGATAGCGTGGTGTATCCCGGCGTCCCGAAGAACGAACTGTTGCAACCTTGCGCTTGGGGGTAGAAGCCTCCGAGTGCTTGATGATGTCGGCTTCGGTGAGTATGCGGACTGGTTCTGCGTGCACTGGGTTTTCCGACAGCTGGATCGGGGCTATCCGTCTTTTCTTCTGGGGCGGTTCGGGAGGAACAGTTGCGGCAGTGGCTTGAGCAACTGTCGGCAGCTCTTCAGGCAAATCATCTTCCACTGGGTCCTTGACTCTTCGCTCTGCGAGCTTCTGCTTGAATCTTCGGCTTCGCTTCCGAAACTGTTCGGCAGCTTGTCTTATGAACCGTTTGTGAGGGACCTTCTTAATCTCAAACTGGTCATAGACGTCTTTGAAAGACCCAGACTCCGCCGATTCCCAGATAAGAAATTCGCCATCTGCCTCTGATTCACGAATCTTGGCTTCCAGCAATGCCCGGTCAGGGCATTTTTCCGGCTGCGAAGGCTTCCAAGAGCGACTGTCTGTACAGAGCTCTTTTACCAAGCGTTCCGTATCAAAGTTGAATGGATCGTCATCCTTTTCCTCCATCTTGAAATTCTACAATCAAATGATGGTTAGCCATGGTGGTCCAGTCCTCGACGAAAAACTGCATGTTAGAAATAAGTGGCGAGTGTGCAGTCAATACCTGGGTAGGAGAAGACCATGGAATGTTTTGAGCCGGCTCAGCCCGGGAAGAATGCCAAAGAGTGTGAATGCACAGGCTGCTGAGGTAGAAAGAAAAAGAAACGGTGGGTTTCCGTAGATGTTAATCTAGAATTAGAATACCTGGATAGACAATGATGTTGGCGAACCCGGTTATCATGGCTGTCTGGTAGGCAATTAGGTAGAGACCCAGGTAGGTAAGGTAAGGTAAGGTATGGACAGGGCAAACCTGTTCGGTCGATGAAATGTGCAGGGTAGGTCGCACCTGCCGTGATAAGTGAGTGAGTGAGCTTGACGCGATGGTGAGCTTGGCTTGATGGCGACTGCCTAAGCTGGAAACCCTGATATTATGGTGTGAAGTAAAAACATCACTGCCATGCTGTGAAATACCCGACGTTCAGAAAAACAAAAACAAAAAAATCCCACTGTCTCCTTGTCGGCGAGTTATCGAGGATTTTCTTCACTTTTTGCGTGATCGGGCAACTCGTTTTAAGTAAGGGACGACGCGATGAATCTGCCAACGAGCCAGAAGCTCACGTGCCATGCAGCCGGAACAAATCGCTGTTTTTGGGTTCGTAGATTGGCATGTTATTTTCCAGAAGGGACCTCGAGATAATTGTATGTTTTGTCCAATCAGCTACCGTTTCTTTTAATTCGGTGGAGCAAAAACGCTGCATTTCGCCAATTCTCTGTACAGGTTGTGTAATAAACGCGTAAAATGGTCCGTGTGTTGAAGGAAACGAACCTAAAAAGTCAATTGGCACCGAAGTCGGAAGTTGCTTTTCTAAGGATTGAGACATGGGGGGTTCAATTGAGAAATCCTTTTTTGTTTTTATTTTCCGTTTCGAGGAGGAAGTCTCTCTTCCCTATATGATTTTTTTCGGCTTGATGACAATTACAATGTTTGCGGCTTGTGATGGCATTTTTCGTT
>JAVHJQ010000456.1:0-15934 GCA_031306095.1 Pyricularia sp. CD86 | reverse complement strand
GACCCTGCCTTGTCATTCATCCAAATCCGCCTCTGGTGTTGCATGCCATGATAGGTAGACTGCGGGTGATGACGCCTTGTTTTTTTTTTTTTTTTTTTACTACGGGGCCCTGACCTCTTTTTCTTTCTCCCATGTGCCAGGATCCTCCGACCGGATGCTCCTTTATTAGCGTGCGGCGTCAAACACACGAGTTACTGACGATCATAATCGGGCTGGAAATACATCCACAGACTCCTCTTTCTCATCTAAAGTCTTTTCATTTTTCTTTTTTTTTCTCTTCCCTCTGTCCTTCGCCCCCGCTCTACCCTCTGCAGGGCTTACAGTAAATAACATGTCGTGTGTGGTGTGGCCCTTTGTATCCGAGTGGACGTTCCACCCGCCCCCTTGTTCCAATCAGCGCATGACTGACAACGATGGCTGAATCTGCTGGGTTGTTCGGCTAGCATCTAATATACAGTACAGTACAAAATACAAACCCCCAAAGCCTTGCACGAAATTGTGCATGGGCCCTGGGCAGACAGACAGCCAGTAAGTCGCCAAACTGTCTACAATAGACTGGATGCCTCTTACAGCCGATGCACTCAAGCTGTGGCACGGCGTACACCGCCCTGCGGTTTCCGAGCCTCTGCGTCAAAAAGGCATCCGGACCTTGCACAAGGAGAGATGTGATATGATACGCATGCAGGAGAAGAAAGTCTCTTGGTATTTTTTGTTTCCTCCTCCTGTGCAGCAAATCACCAGGCAGTTGTCTGTCTCTCCGTGGACTGACCGGCGGTGATCAGCAGAAAGAAAATGAAATAAAATAACAATCAACTGGTCCTATCCCACCACACCGCACATCACACGAGCTTTCTTGGGGTGGCCCCCTATACTCCGTACAGGAGGTTTCAAAGAACCTAACAGCCACACAACTCACACACACCCCCTCGCGTCGTCCTGTCTTACCAAGGGCAACGCAAGCAAGGCAGGCTAGTCGCCACCACCTAGGTGGTAGGTACCTTACCTAGGGTAGCTTTTTGGGCCAGTAGGGAGCCGCTGGCCAGGTGTCTTTTTGTTCGTTTCCCCATCCTGCTGACACTAACTGGAGGGAGGCCCTGCAATGGAACACCACCACCTCCTACTCAACAAAGCCGCCCCAAGCATCCACCCGACGATAGAGTCACTTCTTTTTGTCAGGGTTTCTTGCTTGCGGAGGCAAGGAAACCCAAAAAAGACTCAAGTTTTTTTCTGCATTTCCGAGCAGGGATCATCGCGCACGTAAGCTCACCGTATCGTTTGCCTTTGTGGACTTTGTGTCTGCCGACAAATTGACAATGCTGGGCGGGCGTCAAGAGACAGACAGAAAAAGATCATAAGCACAACTCTACTGCGTAACCTTCTTGTCTGGTCTGTTGTCATGCAAACGCAAAAACGAGTCAACGCCAAGAACAAGCTGTTTGTAGCATTTTTCTCAGCTGACCCAGGAGAACGTTTCCAAAAGCCACTGCTGAGTGCCTGGAGAACCAATCGCCGGACCGTATGTCCTCTCAAAGCTCCCCAACTCGCGCAAACTATCAGCCATATAAGGGAACGAATTGGGTTTTTAAATCTGCCAGCCCAGCTATAAGAGCGGCGTTTTTTTTTTCTTCCTTACGATACGTAATCAACATTTGATCCCGCCTTAGTGCACCTAAATGGGTAGTGCAATGTAAGAGGTGCGGCATAGCGGCTGTCCCATCGAAGCGGACTACGGAGCATAGCTGAATTCAAGGGGTTGCCGCTTTTGGGTGGCAAAGCCGCTAGCTAGACTGACTTGACTACTACCGTATATGTGAACCTTGGCACTCTCCCTTGGCTTGCTTGACAATCTTCTTGGTTTTATTTTATTTTATTTTCTCGTTGATATGGCCTAACACAAAGCTTCTTTCTCGCCATCCCATCTCGGAGCAATGCGTGTATTGACGTGCAGTGTTTTTTTTTTTAAGAGGGGGGCGGGAAAGGGTAAAGGTTATCATTAGTGTCACCGCATTAATCGTCTCAGAGGTAGTAACTAGGTCGGTGACCTGACGACGACATAACAGGAACATGGGAACGCATGCCGGCGGTGGCGATCTGTCGGCCGGGGCCCTTGTGAGATTGTTCGCCGTTGGTCCAAATTCGTCCCGTCGGATCGGAATGTCTTTTTGAAGAGAAAATGAAGAAGAAATAAAAGAAGAAAGAAAAATCGATTGAAACCAAAAAAGCAACAGGTAAAAATCAGATCCGCGCGCTACGTGACTCTCTTCCGGCAGACGGCCTGTGATGTGATCCCTTCCCCGAGGATCGAGATGATCTGGCGACTTGCTGATAGGCTCACATGTTTTAGGAGTAACATCCGACATACTATCCCGGCTTTACGGTGGACGTAATCATTGATCCAGTATCAAAAAAAACATACCTTGCATGGTTTTTAATTCATGTTGTTCTTTTCAGCCCTTTTTTTTTTTTTTTTGAGAAGCACACCGCGGTTTACACTTTCATGACCTTGCAGCATGTAGGTACGTACCTTCTCCAGGTGTTGTACTTGTAATGTGCCTGACCATGACACCCCGTTTAACAGTACCATGTAAACAGCTACCCCGCATGCGGTCGGGGCGGGGCGAGGCTGCTGACATCAGCCTATTTTGGCCCCAGATAAGCCTCTCTCTGGAATTTTCAAACTTGAGAAACCTTACTGGCTGTCGTGCCATTGATTGGTTGCAGATGGTCGCTGAACGAAGGCCTGGACTGTTCATTTCTGGCGAGCTGATGCCAATTGCTGACCATAACCTGTTTCCAGGTGCCTAGGGACCACGCGGATCAATTTGGGACCTTAGTCGTCAGTGAAAGCCTTGAGATGGAGGCGTCTTGGCTGGTTTTCTCTGTGGCAACAAACTACCATGTCACCTCGTAAAAAAAGAACAAATTCACACCTGTTGGTAGTAGGCTGTAAGTAATCAAAAGACAGGCAATCTGAAAAATACTGGTACTTGTTCTTGGCTGGCTAGCTGTGCCATGTCTGCATGTTACCAAGAGAGCTATCTATTGTTGCCTACCTCCTTAGAACCGTCAAGGCCAACGGCGGGAATCATGATAGTGTAAGCAAGGTGGGACGTCGACTGTTTTGTGCAAGTAAATCATGTGTATTGTCTTGCCTTTTTACACATCAATATCGGGGCAGCCGGCAAAAGATTGCTCCGATTTATTACCTTGTTTGCTGCTCAAGGGATTTATTTGCATGTAGTTGCTGATACCTATCTTTGGTATTCAGCCCATCAACCTGTCACATTCTTTGTTATACTCGCCTAGGAAGGATTCGGCGATCTTCTTCTCTCTTTTCTGACATGTTAAACGCCAATGACATGAGCGTGATATGCCTACATAGAGACTTGCTGCAGCTTGCTCGGTTTGTCAAGTCCAAATATCTCGAAACGTTCTTTGCTCATTCGCCAAGATGATGACCCGCCGTTGGGGTTGGAGTAACACACATACACAGCCACACACACACAAAGAATGATCAGTGAGATCAACCCGATCCAGTTAACATAACTACTTGGGCTTCCTCGGTATATGAACTACTATTTTTGTGTCTTTTGCATATGCCCATGTTCCAATTTTGATGGCCTCGCAGATCAAAAGTGCTGTGGTAAAAGCTCAGGTTCAGCATTTCGTGCATGCGGATACAGTTTTGCTGTTGGACACACGTCAGGCGCCAGATCATTTGAATGATGGTGATGAAGAGGAAAGCACACAGCAAGTCGCGCAACGGTTGTAGGAATTGCAAAAAGCGACACGTCAAGGTTGGTATCGCCTGTCTCTAGATTTATTGTACGTATCTATGAAAACAAAGAAAAATATTTGGCTGATGAAAAGAGTTTGATGACTCACACACATCGACCAGTGTGACGAACAAGGGCCGCCGTGCCTCAATTGCGTGGTGCGGGAGACGCAAGGTACTTGCACATATGCCCAGCCGCCGTCACAACAACAACAACAACAACAACAACAACAACAGACAAGGAGCTCGACATCGACCCTATCGCCGGGGTTTGGTACACCCAATGGGTCCCACAGCAGCACCGAAGGCGGCAGGCTGCCGAGGATACCGGTGTCTCCCGCCGGGAGCTTCCTCTGCCCTTCGCCTTCCGCCTCGTCGTCGTTAACGTCGTCTGCATCCGAAGCGGCGGCCGCCGAGGCCCGGCGGCTGATGGACGTGGAGCTCATGCACAGGTGGTCCACCATCACGTACAAGTCGTTCGTCTCCATCGCCGAGGACCGCTACTATCTCCAGACCCAGGTGCCGCTGGCGGCGTTCAAGCACGAGTACCTGCTGAACGGTATTCTGGCCCTGACGGCTCTGGAAAAGGCCTTGACCGAGGCTACCGACAGCACGCCCCCTGCGGACGACGAGGTTGTGGACGAGCCACACGTGCCGTTGACCTTTTCAGACTCGGCCGGCTCGCTTGAGAGACCAGGAAACGAGATCAGGACCTATGTCCGCGCGGGCTTGGACTATTACGGCAGAGCAATCCGGGCATTTAGGGAAAAGCTGTGTGGCACACTTGGGCCGGAGGACCAGCACCCTTTGTTCTTCATGGCGATGGTGGCGCCGCTCGTCAACCTAATCATACCGCGACCCCTCAAGCTGCTAAACCAGGAAAAGGCCGAAGGGGGCAACGATTTCTGGGAGGGTGGTGGTAATGACGGCGGGGACTCACAAGCGCACAGCACAATCGCACAGGCGTTGGGGATATTCGAGCTGTTCCACGGGTTGAGTTCCATCATGAGGATGGATTGGGGTGGCATACTTAACAGCCCCGCCGGACCATCAATAACCGCAGCCCTCAAGCTCGGCCCGCCAGACATCCACTCGCTCGACCCAGATACGGACGAGGCCCTGAACACGCTCATGGCCGTAGCGGCCTCGCTCGCACCATCAACCAACGGCTCAGCAGCCAGCCAGGACCCCACGGACCAAGGAGAAGCAAAGCATAGATACAGGGCCATCACGGCCCCGGCGGAAGAGCTCATGGCGGCCACCGACTTCGACCGCCTCCACGACGGGCGGCTCTCGGGCTCGATCCCCGAACCGCAGCCGAGCCGGGCGACCATGACCATCGCGCTGGAGCTAAGGGGCGAGATCCCGCAGCGCACCAAGGCCGAGCAGCGGCGCGACATGTACATGAACGAGGTGTTTTACCTACGGTACTGCTTCGCCGAGACGCAGCGGGCGGCGTACAAGTTCTCGGGCTTGGGGTGGCCGTGCATGGGCGGGCACGAGTTCACGCGCGCCCTGGCGCGCAGGGAGCCGTTTGCGCTGCTGCTCCTGGCCTTTTGGGGTGTCCTCATAGGCCGCGAGAGCAACTCGACCTGGTGGACGGGTTCCATTGGGGCTGACTTGGTCGCGGAGATCTCGGAGGCACTTGTCCTGCTCGAGATGAGGGGCCAGCTCGGGGATGGCTTTGCAAGCATGCCCGAGTGGAGGGCCAGCGTGTCGTGGACGAGGACGCAGATCGGGCTGACGGCGATTTCGTAAGGGGGTCAGCTTTGTGTCAAGGTCGGAAGGGGCGTGTAATACTGCTATTATTATTGGACTTGTGTGGTAACATGGACTTCTTAATATCACCATTTTACGGGGTTAGTGTCGCCACTCGGTAATTCAGGATCGGATTGTCAAAGGCCTCAGAGACGGATGAACCGCCCATTGTTTGGAGTCGTGTGTCGTATATAGTAATTTTTTGACTATTTATAGATCAATAATGATTATCTTGAGAGGCGACGATTACCTCAATGGGACAGCTTCTGAGTCTGATGTCGCCGACAAACTTGATGTGGAGTGGTTTGTTTCCGTGACGAGTTTGCTCACTACAGGAGAAAATCGATTGCCACCCAGTATTTGTGATTGTTGTGAAGCTGGTGTTGTACCGATGATAGTTGTGAAAGGTGTTTCTATTCGTCATCCTCGTATATTAACTTTGGGATTGCAGAAGGAGTTGTTGCAGCCATATGAATTTCCTACGTATTTGAGCGAAATGGTAGCCAAAGGTAGAACCGAATTATCAGACATTATAAAAAAGTTCGGGTTTCGTGCCACAAAAAAAAAAAAACACTATGCAGGCAGGAATTAGGATGAAAGTATCCCATGTACGAACTAGGAATCTCATAAACATGAATGTTTCGGTTCTCTGTCGTTCAAATAAGGTCGCAGGCACTGCAACATTGTGGACATTATAATAGATTGTCATTCTGCACATATGGTTTGACGAAATAGTTCCTTACAAAATTCGTCTTTTTGGCTCATATAACCATTGATCTGGAGTAGAAGGAGAGGAACCATCGGAAAAATAACTCCAAAAACGCAGACGCGATATCAACTGGACGAACAGCAAAATGCGCGTTTCGTTTTCGGAGCCGAAAATAGTCATCTTGGCGGCGATCTTTTTTTCTTGGCTCTTCCTTTAAATTCGCACTGATTTGATTACCCAATGAGAATTTCTCTCGCCAAAGGTAACACCGATCATTCAGTTCGGGCATATCATTTCCCATACAGGCCAGCCTCGAACCTATTGACTAGGCTGCTGCGCCTGACTATTGTTGCCAATAACGGCAACATTAACAGCTTGGTAGTCGCACAAAAGACTCCCGAGTCGTTACCATGTCAGTACCGTCGACACACATGCAATCCAATCAATCGATCAATCAGCATTGGACCTTTCAACCCCGACCCCGCACGGATATGCTATCGCGCAGCTCTTGGCAGCGGTCGATTACACGGTACCGGGATGGTAAAGCAAGGGCATGGATGATTGGAGGTCTTTTTGCTGTTACTTGCAGGATTCATCACCTGGCGGCTTGGTCAAAACTTCTCAAACCATACCAAGATACCAAGTAATTGAGTGGTGCTTAACACCTTCCAAATCTGACACTCCATTACCTGAGACCAAGGTAAGTGGCATACCAAGAACAGCAGGCACGGGAGGTGAGAAAAAATGAAAAAGCTTGCTCGTTGCCATGGCGCCTTATCAGTTAGCGGGCTTGTCGGCCAAAACGTGCTCGCTTTCTTTGTCTGGATTTCTTGCTCACGATTCGAGGTTGGTCTAGGCTCTCTTGTCAGAGTGAAGTGAGCATCTTGGTGTTTGCGAAGGTAGGCGTCTGCCTTATCAACTTACCTACCTAGGTAGGTACCTACCTACTTATTCAAATATCGACTGATCAATTCAACCAACATTCCAGCCCACAAGGTATTCCACGCCTCATACAACGTTCCATCATGGCAGCTCCAGAACCTGGATGGGTGCTGTACATCTTACATCAGAGCAGTGATAGGTGGTACAACCACTATCTATCAAAAATACCCATAAAACCTCTCTCTTGGCACTTTCTCACGCGACGACCGTTTTCATGTTCTTTTTGGGCAAAGATTCCGATTTCGACTGCAGTTCCATGTCCGCCAAGCTGCAAGAATGTAACCCACTCCACCCAACACCAGTACTTCAGTGATACGGCAACCGGCAACCGGGTGGCGGGGATGGTATTGGCGTGTAGTACAGCATCTGGTACAAAACCGTTCGACGTAGCTGTCTTCATTCCAGCTGCCATTTGCTTTCCTGGGATCCCCTCGATCTGCATTAGCCCACAGGCAAAGAGAGACGTCGTTGTCAGATCTGGACAAGGCGACTTCCTAACCAGCACTTTATCAAAGTGAGCCAGTGCAGTGCATTAAAAGCAGACGTCTCGCAATAATGTCGACCGCTCCGGAGCTCGATTTGGCCGAGGCGGCCAGGGCGCATGCGCCTAGCATGGCCAAAGAAGGCATGACAACTAGGGGATCAACCGAGTCCCTCAGGGCCGCCGATGGCGAGATTTATCCCACAGACGAGGAGTTCGCGACTCTCCGCCGTGTTCATGGCAAAGTCAGCTGGCTGATCTACACTATTGGTTTGGTTGAGATGTGCGAACGTTTTGCGTACTACGGTACCACCGCTGTCTGTAAGTGCCGATTTGGATGTTGAAAAAAAAACGTGTGCTGTTAAATCACTCGTATACCTATTTTTATATGCTAACATCCATACCTTCATCTTTGCCGCAGTCGTCAACTTTATTGCCTATCCGCTCCCTGAAGGCTCCACCACTGGTGCTGGAGGTACCGACAGGCAAGCTGGTGCCTTGGGTCTTGGTCAACAGGCATCCACGTCTTTGACGCTCTTCAACGCCTTTTGGTCCTACTTCATGCCGCTCCTGGGTGGTTACCTTGCCGATACTTACTGGGGCCGTTTCATGACCATTCAATATGCCATCGTACTCGCCACTATTGGTCACATCTTGATCATCGTGGCTGCTATCCCCTCCGTTATCACCAATCCCAGCGGCGCCCTCGGGGCCTTCATCGTCGGAATTCTCTTCTTCGGCACTGGTGTCGGTTGGTTCAAGGCCAACATCTCTCCACTGATCGCTGAGCAGTACGAAATGCAACACCCCCGCGCCGTCATCCAGACTTTACCTTCTGGCGAGCGTGTAATTGTTGACCCAGTCGTCACAATTTCCAGGTATGCTGCTGTTGAAGAAAAATATCCGAGTCTCGACAACGCTAACGAATAATTGAATTTTCAGAATCTACATGCGTTACTACTTCTTGGTCAACGTCGGTGCACTGGTTGGACAGATCAGCATGGTGTACGCCGAGAAATATGTTGGCTTCTGGCTGTCTTACTTGCTCCCCACCCTGTTGTTTTTCCTTTGCCCCATTATCATGATTATCAGTCGCAATAGCTATGCCAAGCGCCCACCTACCGGGTCTGTTCTCGGCAACATGGCCAAGCTTGTTGTATTCGGCATCAAGAAGGGTTCCATCACAGAGTTGAACAAGGACGCCTTCTGGGACCGTATCAAGCCCAGCCGTGTTACTGGCGCTGACCGACCCAAGTTCATGGACACAATCGACGACGCTTGGGTTGACGAGGTTCGACGAGGCTTGTCTGCCTGCTATGTCTTTGCCTTTTTGCCCATCTTCTGGCTGGCATACAACCAAATGAGCAACAACATGATCAACCAAGCTGCCACAATGCGCCTCGATGGCATTCCGAACGATGTCGTCACCAACCTGAACCCGTTTTCGCTTCTTATTTTGATTCCTATCTGCGACAAGCTGATTTACCCGGCCCTCGCCAAAGCTGGCCTCCGCTTCACTCCCATCAAGAAGATTGCGTTGGGATTTGTTTCGGCTGCACTTTCAATGGCAATTGCTGCCATCATCCAGCACTTTATCTATGTCAAGTCTCCCTGCGGCTACAGCGCCTCTGATTGTATCGACCCACCCAACCCCCCTGACATGAGTGTCTGGATCCAAACGCCCGCCTACGTTTTGATTGCTCTGTCCGAGGTTTTTGCATCTATCACTGGTCTCGAGTACGCCTTCACCAAGGCACCACGGAACATGAGGGGAATGGTTACTGGTGTTTTCTGGTAAGTTTATTGTTATCGCCCCCCTGAATTTCCTCTAAAGAGAGATGTAGACTCTGACCGAATTACCATCAGGCTCGTCAACTCAATCAGCGCCGCCCTTGGCTTCGCTTTCGTCGGACTTGCTACCGATCCACTTCTCGTCTGGCTGTACACCACCGTTGCCCATCGTGAGTGCGGTGGGTGGCATTGCTTTCTGGTTCTGCTTCCGCAGGCTTGACAAGCAGGAGGATGAGCTTAACGCCCTTCCCGAATCGAACTACAAGGGCCGCCACCATGATGGCCCCATGGATGTTGAGAAGAGGGTTATGGAAGATGAAGCCTCAACAGCCGCACCTTCTGCCCCTGCCCCTGCAACCGGTACTGCATCTGTGCCGGCTGCCGATGTCGATGCCGTGACCCCCGTGGAGGCCGACAGCACCGAGAAGCGCCAATAGTAGACCGGGTGTCGTTGAATTTCGACGCTGGACGGTCCTGATTGACCTCTTTGACTTCGTTTTGCTTTTTGATTTTTTATCTGCGGCCTGAACACTCATAATCTCTCGGGGGGGTGACGTTTCGGGCCTTGACTGTTATTAGTCTAGTGTCTTTGACCTTGCACGTTCATTGTTGCAAAATATTTCTGCTTGCTTGAGAATTATACCCGAATACCCAATCTTTAACAAGGATTTGTTTGACTGCTCCTTCGTTCTCTGCTCGATTATCTCTCTAGGACTACCTGCTTATGACGCTCTCATGCAGTGCTTTCTTGAAGCTGGTGCGCTTCACCCTTGATCTGATAAATCCTACGTGATTGAACATTGCGAACTCAATGGGGCATCCCTGGCTATTAAGGCTAGAACGATTATTGGGACACGAGCCAGGTACATCACGCAGCCCTTATGCAAGGGTCCACGTCTCGCTATAAATGCAAGATTGACTATGGATCACTATCTGCGAGCATCTCGACAGCCCTTTAGCCTGTCACGCCAAAGGGGAGGGGGACCCAACCCAATTTACTCATTTTGCTTCGGACAGGTTTTGTACTCGATCTGTTGAGGAAACAAACAGCCCCATCTGATTATTTGAAATTAGATAGTGCCCGCTCGAACCGCCGAAGAGACTATTGAACAGTAACCCGAAAATGGAAAAAAAATACGTATCTCCTGGGAGCCACCGGATTCCAGCTGGAAGGGCGGGCACCAACAACGCAGTACTTCGACCCAAGGGTCCTCCCAAGTCGCTTGGCCAGACGCTAGCGCAGGTACGACCCGATCCCGGCAATCTCAAGAACGGCCATTGCTGTCCCACTAGGGCCACGACTGGCGGTTTCAAACCATACCGTTGATTATCCCATCTAGACCTAGAGGCTGGTGCCCACTGTACTTCTTCCCAACTTTGCCGCTAAAGAGTCCCCACCCCGGGAAGGGCATGTGCTCGGATTTTAACTTGATCACGGCCTGGCCGTCGCGGCGAGATTTTTCTTTGTGCCAGGATTTGAGGGGGAAACCGAAGTCATCACTTTGGCCTGTTTTGCAGCGTCGCGCCAACATTGGAGCTAGAGGTTTTCTAGCGCCGGTTGGGTTATATTGCTTGCAGCGAACCGTGCCAAAATAACAAGATGGTTTGTTTACCCACCGGCGGGATGCACTAACATCCTAATAATAGTCCATGTTCCTCCTCAGTCCTCTGCAGGAGCGTAAGCTTCCTTTCGCAGCCTTGGAGGTGTTGTTCTTTTCTCGTTTTGCCCTTTTTTTTTCTCACACACCAATATCTTTGATTGTTGACTATAGGATAACGAACTCGCCCGGACCGGGATCCCAAGGCCGGGGATGATCTTCTAACGTCGACTGCAGTGCCGAGCACAAATCACTACACGTTTTCACGGCAAGATCGACGACGGAAAAAAATCCAGAATTGACACAGAAAGGGAAAAAATGGAGGGTAGGGGTGGTGAGATATTTCTGGTGGCGGTTATTTTTCTTGGGCTGTGCTGGTCCGCAGTCCTGCTGCGGGTTTACTGTCGGGCTTGGGTGATAAGATCTCTGGGAATTGATGACCAGCTTATGATCTTGACTCTGGTGAGTACGAAAGCTCCTGGAACATGAGTCTCTTGAATTAAACGGAAGCAATGGTGGATCATGGCGAAGATGAAGGCCAGGCCACCCGGGACGGTATAGACCTCAACTGACCCTTTCATGTGCTTATTATGGCCTAGGTCATATTCACTTGTTACCTTGGAGTGCAGATCCAAGCGGTTCATTATGGCGCTGGCCAACACAAAATTGATCTTGATCCGCAAAACTATTCCAGAGCGATGGAGGTCAGTTGTTCTCGGGTCTGTCAACTTGCGGATGGTGAATTCCAATGCTGACTCTGAATACCATCTTTATCCACCAGCTCGTGTATGTGTCGCAAATTCTCTACATCGCAAGCACATGCATACTCAAAATCTCGGTCGGCTTCTTTCTCCTGCGAATCTCGGTCAAGCCTTGTCACGTCTGGGCCGTGCGAATACTCATGCTGGTCAGTCTGCTGTTTGGAGTCAGCTACCTGATGGTCGTCACAATGCAGTGTCTGCCGGTCTCAGTCTTTTGGGAGATCTCGCCTCGCGATCCATACCAGTGCCTACCTCAAAATGTGCTCCTAATCTTGACATACTGCGGCTCTGTCATCAACGGCCTGACGGATTGGGGATTCGGTATTCTGCCATCTTTTATCGTCTGGTCCCTCAGCTTACCGTTGAAGTCTCGCATCATGGTCATCGCGATCCTCTCATTCGCCATGGTTGGATGCTCGGCAACAATCGTGCGTGCCATCCACGTCCCGCGCCTGCTGGACGCCGATGACTTTCTGTTCACCACAGCCGACGTGGCAATCTGGTCGACCGTCGAGCCCGGCATCGGCATCACGGCCGCCTCCATTGCGACCTTGCGCCCGCTGTGGGAACTCGTCTGCTTCCGCTTGGGACTGAGGTCGGAAGGACCCCGGGCGACACTCTGGCTGGACAAGCTCCCTGATGACAAGACAGGAGGACTCGAGGCCGCGTCGGGAGGGAAAAGTACCGACAACAAGTTGTCGATTTGTTCGGGCGGCCATGGCGAGCCTGATGATAAGTTGGTCGTCAAAGTTGACGCGGCGTCCTCTATCAACTTGGACGCCAAGGATAGGGCCAGCGAATCCTCCAACAAAAACTACACCCATTATATATCGTCTTCATCGAACGATGGCAGCGACGATTCAGCCGTGGCCGCTGATAGGAGCAAAGAAAGGACCTCCAAGGGCAACGATTCTGAGGGCAAACGGAAGCGCTTCCTTTTTGCATCCCCCTCCATGCTCGGGTTGCAGGTTGTGCCGCAGGGCGTAATGTTGGACACCGCCATCCATCCACATCGCAGGAGCGTGGCCGCGAAAAGCTATAGCGCACAAATGGATGATGTGTATGAGGATATGGTTCATCAGATGAGCGACGCTTTTGGCAACATGGCGTCCAGGCCGGGTTCGGTTGCCATTCCGGTAAGCCTTGGACGATCAAAACTGTTGATACACGTGCATTTTACAAGAAGAAGAAAGAGGCTGACATGAAACCAACCCTGCTCATCAACCAGCGCGATACTTTGAGTACCGCACAAACCCAAGAGGATCACGATGACGACGCCGGGTCCACCTACTCAGACACGCCCAGGCTGGACTGGAAAACACCTAGAATCTCACGCTTCTCTCTAGGTAGCTACTGGGCCGGACGGATCAGCTTCTGGGGAGGCGGCCGAGGCAGGCTGAGCAGGATCGACAGCTACGGGGCACCGCTGCAGAGGCGCGGCACGCAGCGGTCCCAGCGGTCCCAGCGGTCGCAGAAATCACTAAGATCGCGGAACACCCTGAACCGCGAAAACAGCCACAGCAGCCGGCACCTGAAGCCCAGGAGAATGCCGAGCTGGACCAGCAGCAGGCGGTCCGCGGCGAGCATCACTACGGGTCCTCTCCCGCCGCCGCCGATCGAGCCGGTGCCGGAGATGCCTCTCCGATTCTTGAAAAAGACTGAGAGCAGCAAAGACGATGGTGATGATGGTGGCGGGGGTGGCAGTGTCAGGGATAGAGGCAAGATTTGAACGACGGCCCGATTTTCAACGATATTTAATTACTGGTCATTCAGCGGCGTTTGGGAAAATGGAACAAGAAAGGAGTCAAAATGGGACAACTTGCATTTTTATCATTTCTTATGTATCTTTTGAGCGCATTGTATAACATAGTAGCGATTGTGCGCACAGCCAGTTCAGAATTGAAATGTTTTTATCATAAAGCATTTGTGATTGATTATAGGAAGAAATGGAGATGGAAGGAAATCAGAACAGTGAAGTGAGCAGATCCGATCAAATCAGAATTGGGTGTAAAAAAACGACTTCAGGCAGTTGCGACAGCGCTCGCTTGCCCGTTTCTTGTGGAGTACAGTACGTGTACAGTCTTGTGACTGGTCCAAAATCCTTCATTTCCCAACAACTGACAGCGGGGTACAGAACAGACGACCCAATCACTTCACCTTGTTCCATAGGTCAAGGTACATTTTTAAAGGAAACAGTTCGACCACGAGACCTGAAATGCGACTAGAACAGCTTTTTTGCCATGCTCAGTCCTCCAGATTCACAATTCACATTCGGTCCTTGCCAGCTAACTAGCCACCAGCCTTACCGCATTCAGGCGCCAGTAATGACATAAATCTCCCCAGACGAATCGCTCGAGACGTAGAGCCTGCCCTTGGCGTCAAAGGCCAGCCCGACGGGCCTGAAGCACGCACCGGGACAGGCCCCGACGTTTGTGTTCTCCATGACGGGGATGGATGCCGTCTTGCTGGTGGCGGCCTCCCTGGGCTGGCCCGTGGCCGGGTCAAAGTCGACGCGCATGACGCGGTACCCGTCGGCTGGGTTCCGGTTCCAGCTGCCGTGGAACGCAATGTAGGCCGACGTGGCGTTGGCGTTGAAGGCCATGTCGAGCGGCGCCGTGTGCGCGGGGAAGTGCAGGCGGCCCTTGGCGCGCCGCGCGCAGTCGCTCGCCTGCGGCACCCCGTCCGGCATGAACAGGTCGCCCACCTGCAGGTTGCTGCCGCCGAGCTGCTGCGTCTCCCACGCCGGCACGCACGACGGGTAGCCAAAGTTGAGACCCTTTTGCGCGTTGGACGTGTCATTTAGGTTGCCGTGGAAGGCGAGCCGCTCGGCTGGGTTCTCGTTGTGCACGTCTCGGCCGCCCAGCCGGATGTCGTCCATTTGGTTTTCTACCGAGAACTGTTGGCTTGTTGTTAATATACTGAAAAAAGGGGGCTTATCGTTTAGGACAAAAGGGAACACCACTTACTACGTTGCCGCTGATTGGATCCTCGGCCATTCCTACCACGTTCCGCAAACCCCAGCCGAGTACCTCACCACCGGTAGTGTATTGCACTGGAGCTGCAGTAATTTGCTTGAGGCTGAACGTCTTGATCATGGATCGGCCAGCTGCCTGCGAGGTGGTTTGTGTATCGACGTTTGCCTGGGAGCCCCGAGCAACAAGGAGAACATCCGGGTTCTTCTTGGAGACCAGAATAGCTCGGGTTGGGTGTGTGCCCTGGATGCTCATTCCCGTGATGATTGCCTTCCCGGTGCCGACAGTTCCGGCAGCCGCATTATATGGGAAAGCTGTCACACTGGCCAAGCTAGAAGTGTACAAGGTCTTGCCGTCTGCGCTGAGATCGATGCCGTGGTTGGTCTGTGACGTTTTGTTGGCCGACTTGATAAATCACATTCTAGCTGAAAATAAAGGCGATAAACTTACAGATTGAGCCGGAGTAAGTGCAGTATTGGACGAGACGCAGACGTTGCCACCCTGCTCTGTCAAGACGAGACGTCGTACTGTTGCCGTGCCTCCTTCGGCGACCAGGAGATTCCCAGCAGAGTCAATTCGTATGTGACGGGGACTTCTCAGGCCCGTTGCGATGACGCGCACTTGGTAACCTGGACCCATCTTGGGCTGGAACCTGGACGTGACGGCAGCGCAGTTCTGGGCTACCGCCTCGGCCACCAGGAGCCACATCAGGGCCGCGCTAGAAATGAACGAATGCATTTTGAAGTCGAATCTTGAGCTAAGAGGCTGGACTACGAGTCTAGGGAGTCTGATTTTGCTTTGAAACGGATCAAAGCTTGAGGCTTTACTCCAACGCAGTTCCACGAGAAGGGATAGCGCGTGGAGAACGTGGCTCGCGCGAGGGGACAAGCCCACGGTTTATTCATTCACTTTCCCGACCCCATATTTCACTCGTTATCATCAACCCCTTGCCACTATGTATTAGACGTCACTATTTGATTGCAAGGCTTTACTGCCGTTGGCATCTTTAATTGCGGAAGGTTGCATCGGGGGGTCAAGTCCCGGAGGTTGTAGACGGGTTCCTCGATCCGGAGTCGATGAATTCCTGAAACATGGTACCGGCCCGTCGTCGTCGTTCTGTGTGGGCAAAGGCCGGGAAATATAGAGA
>JAVHJQ010000450.1:0-15692 GCA_031306095.1 Pyricularia sp. CD86 | reverse complement strand
TGGGGGAAAACCCCCTGCAGTTCGGCAGGTCTGACATGTAATAAAGCATCAGTTACCGGTAATAGTACGGCAAAACAAACCAAGAATCCAAGATTTCAAACCCCTAACTTTGACCAACCAGGCGCAGGCGCATTGACAGATGTGGGCCGTCCGCCTCACTCCCGGAGGCCCCTTTTGGGCAGCGAATCAGGGGAAGCGGATTTTCGTCCGAAGGTCGTTTCTGTGAATAGCATCAAGCATCAACTTGCATGCAAGGCACTGCCATACCAAGCTAGGCTAAGTTTGGCTAATAATTATTGTCATTTTCAGATGACCTCAGTTCTCAACAAAACGCCATGTCGGCCTGGAATATCAGCAGCAGCAGCAGCAACAGCAGCAACAACAACACCAAGCAGGGATTGGATAGCCACACTACTATACCACAGTAGTCAGAGCGGCCCGCGGTAACTGACCGCCATATGCTAGATCCATATTCACTAGATGATCGATCGTCGAGGCCTAGAACTCTTACTAGCGGCGGTGTTCTTCCGCATATCCAACGTCATAGGTTTTCTCAGAATTGTACGAAGTGTACCTGCAATACATACCCCAGTCTCTAGTATGGTTGGTGCAAACTATGTATGAATCCTCGAACAACACTCATGTTTCATGACACATGGTCTCACAGAATTAACTCGGGAAAAATAAACAAAACAACTGTACATTTTATTTTACATGACCAAAGAACCTAGTCGATCGTCGTTTCGCAAGTGTGAAAATCACGTGATTATCACATCAATCATGCTTTGCGCTCCTGAGGGAAAGCAGTAATGAGGTTCGACCGCTCCTGCACACGGACCAAGCGATCTAATGCCCTTCCATCCTCTAGTGCCCAAGATTCCATCACATCGAGTTTGTATTTCTTGCCTTGAGCTTCTATGTTGACGAAGCCGGCTCTGGTCAACGATCTATGTAGGATCCTGAACATGGTGCCGAAAGCGCGAGCCATGTGGCGAAAGGGGGCCGTGAGAAGATTGCGCTTGTCGTACTCTGCCTCTGCGATAGCTCTGGCCTTGGCGTCCTTGATCGCCTGTAACTGTTCCCTTACTCCCAACTTGCTCTTTGCGAGATCCGGGTTCTTGACATGCTCACCCATGTGACGCAGAATCACATACTGAGCAGGCAGGACCAAATCGGCGGGCTCAACCAGGGTAACTTTGGGCGGAAAGAACGGTAGCAACCGCGTGGCGGTGACCTCGAGACGTATAGGCATTCGATGCGTCGCAGCGGCATCTGCCGCCGCAGCGGCTCTCTGTGCTGCCGTCCTTCGCATTTGAGGTAGCGGTTTCGGGGCGCTCCCGGGCGCGCGAGGAACCGCACGGATGACGCGCACCATACGCCAAGCACCTGTAATAAAGTATGCGCCCAGAACTCCCATCACGGCCACAATGACTGCAAAGGCGTGCGGCAGCCACCATGTAACGTCCGGCGGTGCATATAACACGCTGGTCGTATAGTGATAGCCCACATACATGATGCAGAAGAGCCCACTGCTGTAGCATGAGAAGCGGTAAAACCTGTGTGGTGGTGCTTTGTACAGCACGGCTGGCTCCTTCAAACGGGCCAGCCGCTCGGCAAATGAAAGGGAGTCGCGGTTTGGTCTCGATGAGTTCAAAGTCGCGGTTGCGGACGTGCTGGTCCCGGATGGGCTTCGGCTTGACTTCGGACTTGACGCAACCACACTTGACGGAGGTGGGCGCTTGGCGGTCGCGGCATTGGCAATGAAGCGTATGCCTTGGGGCCTCGCAACCCTAAGGGTCATGAGCACTCGACTTGAGAGGTGATTTTGGGTGCTACATCTTGTCGCAATGGTGAAGATGGAGATCGATCGCGGCAAGGCCGTTGCCCACGCCGTCGGGGACATCACTCTCGGCAGGATCCGAGTCGCTAGGGGTCTACGTAGATGAAAATGCTGTCGATTAGCGTCAGGGGTACTCAGCGGACCGCCTAGAGGGATGCCGAATAGACTTGGCCCCTCGATAGACATGTACTGTAGGTATACAGGGTGCGGACGTAGCTAGGTAGGTATGCGGATGGATAGAATCGGTACCTACCTCCCGTTCGCAATTGAGGGGGTACCTCAACAGTAGCTGTGCAACAGATAATCTCCTACCAATCGGGTCTAGTATGGCCTAAGTAAGGAACTATTTGTAATAGGACCCGGGGGCTCGGAGAGTCTCGTCCGTGGGGACGAAATAGTGGTATCTAGGGTGGTTAGAGGAGAGCTAAGCATCTGAAATCGGTCGGCTTGAAAGAATGTCAAAAATAAAGTGGGTCTTGTCCAATCTGCAGTCTATTGTGGGGTTCGATCTAGACTTCACAAGATCTCGATACTGAGCGCCTCTCGTTCGTCAATGTCTTGTATGTTTGTACGCACGTCCAAAGATTAATTCCAAATCCTTCCAAACACCAGAAGATGGCGCGGAGAGTGTGCGGAGAGTTCCGCAGGGAAACTTTTATCAAGGTAATTACAGCATTATTTACAGTAATTGCGTGTCGAGCGTAGGACGCGCCTCCCCGACTTGACCAAGACGAGACAGGTTGCTCCTACTACTGTTTTTTTTCCCCCGCTTCATTCCATTCAGTTTGGTTCATCTTCACTTTGTCTGCCTTTTATCTCTCTTTCTCTTCTTTTTTTTTCAATTGCGGCACAACCCATTCTCGAGCCTTCAACGGGCTCATCAAACACACCCATCTTACCTAATGTACCAAAGGTATGGTACCTAATTACTTTATCCTAATGCCTACCTAGAGGTAGGCAAGTGTTTACCTGTGCTTGCAGCGCCCGATTATCACCCACCCCTTTAACACTCTGTACAAAATGCTGCGGGCATTCGAAATTGTAAAAACCTAACTCGTTCCGGAAGATGCTCCGGAGAAGTGCTCCTCACTTTGTGGATTATTAAACGGTGCAGCATGATCATAGGTGCAGTGAGACCCTTTGTGTTGGCGACCAAGCCATCGGGACTTGGTCCAACCGGCACCGTCGCCAGAACCAACGCTGCCCACTCGGCCCTGTTCTGGCGTCTTTTTCTCAAGCCAGCCCAACGTTGTGGAGGCGCACGTTCATTGTCCCTAACGATGGCGTTCCGGATGTCGGCTAGATGACAGGTATAGTCACGTAATTACTGGGCGCCGTCCTAGAGCCTCACATTGGCGCCGCATGTAAGATGACATGGTATTGGATGAACAATTTTTTTCTAAGACTCACAATACGTACAGTAGTACATTTCTGTGTAGGCGCTTCTCTTGTCTCGATGCTCCAAAATAGAGTTTCTTTGGCTGTTGTCACCACTGCAGACGCCATGGCTGACTAGGTACATAGCTAGTTTAGTCCGAAAGACTTTGGATGGCCCCGCGCTCTCTGGGTCTCTGACGGGGCCGCCGTGGAAAGATCCGTTTGCTTGTGTTTTAGGCTATGTTAGGGAGGTTCCTAAAGCGCAGGAAAACCATATCCAGCCAGCTCGAGACAACACACCCATGCCACCAAGACGGGCAAGGCTAGTGTCTATTCTTCAACAGGGTCATCCCCAGCTCGGGAATCCCTTCTCCTCCTCCTATCATTGCGACAACATAACCTTACGCTTGAGGATCTCAATTCTGTGACAAGTTCGTTGGTCTACTCTTTTTCTAGTCATCACCCGTTACTTCCACAACCTTTGTTCAAAAACCCCTCCTGTGACGCTCACACTCTTGCCCGACCAGCTCCGCTGTGCGCTTGGTATACCTGTTGCCTGCTGCGCCACTTGGTCCAACATAATATACAGCTTTGTTTTCCAACAGACATTGCCAAGGACGAACTTGGGCTTCTTATCCACATCTCAGCGCTCTGATACCTTTGACTAGCCAAGAGGCAGGACCACTGACAACGGGCCCTCACTTTTGCGGCTACGCCTTTGCTGTCTTATTTCAACAAAAAGACACGAGATTTCCTCGACTTCGGGTCTTGGGGATTATTCTCTGCAGCCTTAGCCGACCCCGCACATTCTACTATCACTGCCATGCTATCGGGTACTACGTTGTTGGTGAGGTGATATCGACATCATCTGTTGTCAAAGGTGTTCCGCTCTGGCATCATGACTCGGCCACGGGTTCCCGATGACAAACGTCTACGCATTGCCCAAGCATGCGGCTTTTGTAAGACTAGAAAACAAAAGGTATGAGTAAAGATCTGTATATTCCGTCCCCACATCCTATGCATACGTTTGTCTCCGTCACCTTGTCTATTTCCCGTAAATTCGCCACGAAGCTTAAGTTTTGGGGCCTATTTGCAGGGTGGACCACATCACAAAATGCAACCTCTTCTGTCTCCAGGACAAGTAGCTGCCAGTGCTGCAAACGTCCTTTGTTTCAAACCTCAAGTGTGCGTGTGGGAACCTTTATCATATTGGCGTTGAGGGAGGGGCTAGGCTCGGCACTCTTTCTCAGTGCTCACACAGAACCACAACAGCCCCATGGCGATCAATTTACTCACAAACCAATGAATCCATCTAGTGTGATGGAAAGGTTCCTTGTAGCCTCTGTATACGCAAGAAAAATGCCGATAACTGCGTCTACAACCCAGCGCATCGCAGGAATGCCGGCGTTGCAAGCAAGCGGCAGCGGATGGAAGAAGATACTTCTCTAACTACTCCAGTCTCTCCAACAACAAAATCGGAATCACCCAAGAGTCCTTGTTTAGACGCCGATACACCAGCGTCTACCACAACAATTCCAACCCCATCCAGTGCACACAACGGGTTTGGCTCTAATTTTGGATACAGTCCGGAGGCATATGTTATCGCGACACCCAAGAAGGACCCAATACAATCACGACCGTCATCAAACACCTCACAGCAGGTGGACTGGGGCGCACCTGTTGACGAATCCTGGAGTAATAAACTTCTAGAAGGCGTCCACTCTTGGAGAGATGTTCGCATTCCCTCACATCTTTATGCCACTGAACGCATGCTTGGATTGCCACTGCCGGAAGGTGACACTACAAGTACGCACACCATGGCTTATGCATCCCTTCTTTCATTTTTGACTGTCAGCTTACTAAACCAAGACCCTAGATTTACTGGGATGCTCCAGCCACTTGGCATATCTTGATGCTTTGAGAAATGTTCTTGAGGTTACTGGCATGCCAAACCCTTTGCATAGACCTTTTGATGCACGCTTCCGGCTTATGGAGCTCCCACCAAGTTTCAAACAACCGTCGGTAGCATTACCGGTGCCACTACCTCCAGAGAGACAACTATATCATCTCGTCGAGGCGTTTTTGATCAATGTACGCAAGGAATATGTCCCAGTGGGAAAGTCACAAACTGCGTAGCGTTTCAAACTAGGGTGCACAGTGCTTACATGGTTGTATATCTAGACCCAAGGCTTGATACAAGTCTTTGACGAAGAAGCTACGTTGAACTTGACTGCACTGAAGATAATTTCAGAAGGCAATCAGGACACAAAGGGCCGCGTACTTCTCTACCTCGTTATAGCGATAGGGCTCGTAATTGCTGGGCCCACCGCCGAATCTTACGAGCTGGAGCTGGACGCAGAAGCATATTTCCAAAGTGTCGAGGCACTCATGGGCACTCTGACCAAGGATATATGGGCAGTACGAGTTCTTTTATTAAAAGCCATGTATGCCTTGGCTGTGGTACGGAGGAACGAAGGCTATGAACACATCGGTAAGTCATACTCTGATGCGCACAATACCGCACTTTGTGTTTACTGACAGGTATACATAGGTCGCGCCGGCTTGCTTGCGCAGCAGCTAGGAATGCACAGAGAGGAGCAAATTCTCATGCGATATGATGAGATAATGAAGAACGGGAGGCCTTGGAGCTTCAATGCCAACATTGGCCGACTCAGGCGAAACGTCTGGCGAAGTCTTCTTCTGCTCGATCGCTTCGTTGCTGCTCAGCTGGGTCGACCGTCAGTAGTGGCCGACGTGGTGGCTTTCCCGGCACCACCTGAGGATGTCGATGGCGACCTTAGCAGCCTGGGCCCGAGCATTCGTGGGGTTGAAGTACTAAGCACAATCCTCTCTGGAATTTTCAACAAGTCGGAGACATCAGCAGTGGAAGCCGCTGAGATCGCCGGCCAAGATGTTGACTGGCCGTACATGAATGACGAATCAGCCATCATCTTCCCTTCTTCTCAATCACCGCCAACCACACCTGCAGAATTTCAGCGCTGCGCGATTCACAATGTCCACTACAGACTATTGCAGCTACACTCTGTCATTCTATTGGGTCGGCCGTTCATGCTCTTCGACGCCCATATCAAGGGTTATGAAACCCACCCGCTGTCTGGAGACGGAGAGAAATTCCCCCGGGACGCAATAGAGGCATCTTACAAGTCCATTGCGATTGTTTGGAGTGCAATGGAGGAAGGTTTCCTATCCAGGCGCAATCCATTCATAGTGTATGTTATCCTTACATCCCAAACCCCAGCATACTCCAAACGGCTGTTGCTAACGAATATGAACTGCGATCAGATACTGCATGAACTCGGCCATTCTCATCGTACTCAGCCAGGAGATCTCATCCGAAACGTGGAAGCGTAGCGCAGACCCTATATTACGTGGCGACGGACAGGTCATGGCCATGCAGAAGTCGTAAGCTTTTACAGTCTTTGATACTTTTCATGGGCATGTGTCGACGACTGACATTGCGATCCTCCTATCTAGCATTGCAGTACTTGAGTACATGTCGGAGCGTGAGCCGCAGAGTAAACATATGCTGGGAATCTTTAGGTATCTATGCAGCAAGTGCAAGAACCCTCAGCTCGCATCGTTAGCTCATGGGCATGCCATGCCCCCGACGCCCGAAGTCTTGGACTCGCCGGTCGAGTGTACTGGGTCGCTACCTTGCCGCACACAATACGTGCCTTCGTCAATCCATGGTCAAGGAACCTCTGTGTTCTCGGAAAGGATAAAGCCCGGGCTGGATGGCCCCCTGGAAATCTAAGGTAGCTTACCAGGTTGGCGGCCATTTAATGAGGACGGACTTTCTTTTCTGGGCTAGCCGAAAAACTTGTAAAAAAATATGGCTGTAATATGTGAGATATTAGCGCATTTGACGATTGAACCGATTTCAACGGAGTATGAAAATTAAAATTTTAGACTGGGTCTCACGGAAACCTTTTGGTTGTGTGCAAAGCTATGGATGTTGATGGTAGTTATAGGCAGATTCTCATGTGTTACCGATTGCAGAAAGCCTCGAACACTACTTTAAATTGAACGTAGCCACTGTTCTACAGCAGGCTTTCATTCCTACACATACAGTATGTAGGTATTTGTATGAGTAAATGCGTTTTTTGTCGACTGACATCTCCATGCGACCGAAAAGTGCAAAAAAAGGGGGTTACATAGATTCTTACACCTACGCCATGATGCGAGTAGAAATAGTCCATTAATGGGTATCTAGGTAGTTTGAAGAATGCCAATTTAGGGCGGTGACATGTAGCACAGTCAGATCGACTGTAGGACGCAACCCAGTACAAGCTTGAGCACGTATATAAGTCACATGGGTCTTGTCAAACTAGGCGACCCGCGAAATGTGGCATTTGGTGCAGAATACGACCCGCAAATCGGAGAAGTGAAGGAAGAAATAGTAGGAAAATAACAAAGAGGGACCAAAAAAAAGAAGAAAAAAGAATAAACCAGGAAGAGAATTGGAAAAGAACCCCACCGGAAGTTCAATAATAACCTTGAACTGGAAAATCCGGGGCTAAGATGTAAGTTTGATTGGGTCCCGTTGATAACTAGATCAGGAGCGGGGACAAGGCGAGGCGGAGATATGCGGAGGCTGCTCAGGTACAGAATGGAGACGGTGAAGGCAGGGACAATGTCGTCAGAGCCTTGCAGATTGGCTCGCTATATCCAACGGCAAGACATGATTTGCGTCAAAACATTCAATTGCTTCGTAGAGTCAATTGCCTCAAAAAGCGATCAAGTCAAGATGAGGGAAATTTAGCATTGATTACAATCCCGAAAGACAGTATAAGTTTCCAAATCTCTGCCTTCAATGGCAAGAGAGAACTAAAGTGACGTACGACCCGACAGAAAAATAAGAGAAACAACAAATGAATAGAATAAACATCAGTCGGCCAGCCCTATGATCAGATCAGGAACAAAAGATCGAATTGCATTGGAAGGGTTTGCGGCCTTGGCAGATAAAGCGGGTGGGGCCTGGGGAAGCAATCACGTGAAAACAAGGGAAGTGTCCCCAACAGAGTGGGGCCGGTACGACTCATCAAGCCCAATCAGGCGCTAGCGCGGTTCTTGCCTCGACCACCTCTCATCGCAGTCGCGTTCGACCAGATCACTGCCAGGCCCCAACGAGCACCCCAAACACCCATCACAACTCCCCATCCGACCCGTACATTGATGCCATCGAGTTCTGGATCAACGAGACATGCCTTCTGCACCGTCGACCCCGCAGCGTCCCACGCCGGCGCGCCGACGCGGTCGACCGCGCACCTCAACCTCAGCCGCGCGATCCAGCCGCGTTGCCGTCGCTGACACGGAACCTCCCCCAAAGAAGCGCCGGTACATCCCCGGTGGACCCGGCGGCGGTGGCAGGTTCGTCGACGAGAATGGAAACGAGGTTCCGAGACCGGCCGGCTCATCCAGCGCCCCGAGGCCCCGTGCCACCGCCGGCACCCCATCGACAGGCAAGCCCCGGCGATCTCTAGCCGCCGGTTCAACCGCCGTATACCCCAGAAGAGAGCGCAGCACGAGGATGCGGACGGCAACGAGCAGGTTCGAGCCCGATGACGAACAGTTCAGCTCTGCCGCTGCCATCACCAGCGCCGTCATCCAGAGCGAAGGCTACAAACCCCGAGAAGAGAGGGGCTGGGAGGAGTTTCACCCAAATCTAGATATCGAGGCAACATTCATGGTATTCCAGTCCGAAGATGTCGACGGAACTGCTAGGCCACGGCCTACCACTCCGAAACCTGCAACCCTTGCAGCTCCTGCCGATACATCGACCCCTAAGGGCGCATCACCCCTTAAGACTCAAGAGGATGAAGAAGCAACAAAAGATGCCGCACTAGTCCCACCGGATGGAAGCCAGAACAGCACAACACCCATGACAAGAAGGAGCAGGGGAAGGCCGTCTAGAGACCCCCTGGGCGTCTATGGCATGCGTGGGGCCGACTCCTCCATCACACCCAAAGTCCCCAAGGTGCTTCCTATACATAACCAGACACCCAAGGAGCGGCTTGATCTCAAACAACCATCCTATCGAAAAACAGATCGGATATCCATGTTCGAAAGCAAAACGTTCGGCCAGGCCCGATATGTGGAGAAGTCGATGATGAACGTGGGATACCAGGAGAGTGATCAGTATCTCCGCCCAGAGAGGATGTTGATAAAAGCCACCGACGGAAACATTGAGGAAGATCTAGAACAACTGTCTGCCATTGCAAAAGTTGATGGCAGCTCTACCAGCCCAGCGTCGAACGCACTTGGTCGAGTCGAGTACGACATGGACGAGCAAGACGACATGTGGCTGGAGAAGTACAACGAGCGTCGCAAGGAAGCGAGTCTAGACACCATCACCCGCGAAATATTCGAGATTGCCATCACCAGAATAGAAAAGGAGTGGCATGCTCTCGAAAAGAGAATACCAAAGCCCAACCCCAAACCTCCCCAGACGCACCGGCCAAGATCAAGCTCGGCTGCGGCCGTTAATGGCGAGACGCAAGCGGGAGAAGAGCAGGATAGCAAGTGCGCCATATGCGACGATGGGGACTGCGAGAACACAAACGCCATAGTATTCTGCGACGGGTGCGATCTCGCGGTTCACCAGGAGTGTTATGGTGTGCCTTTTATCCCGGAAGGCCAGTGGCTGTGCAGGAAGTGCCAGCTCATTGGCCGGGGCGTTCCAGTAAGCACCTTTTCCGTCTGACCCTATAAAAATAAAGTTACCCAGGTAATGTCCCGTGAACTAACCAAAAGTGTCATAGACGTGTATCTTCTGTCCGAACACGGATGGTGCTTTCAAGCAGACTAACTCGTCCAAATGGGCACATCTCCTGTGTTCAATGTGGATCCCCGAGGTCTCTCTGGGTAATCACACATTTATGGAACCTGTGATGGATGTGGAAAAAGTGCCCAAAACCCGGTGGAAACTAACATGCTACCTCTGCAATCAACGGATGGGAGCCTGCATCCAATGCGGTAACAAAGCATGTTATCAGGCATTCCATGTGACCTGTGGGAGACGAGCACGGCTGTACCTGAAGATGAAGAACAGCCAAGGTGCCTTGGCTGTGCTTGATGGTAACATGGTTCTCAAGGCCTTCTGCGACAAGCACTGTCCAGCAGACTACACCAAGGAGAACAACGTCGCACAGGCTACCAGGGATGCGAAGAAGTTCTACAAGAAGATGATGAAAGGGCGGCTCTGGGCAACAAGTCAGGATTCTGCTGCCGAGCTTGCAGCTACACACCGGCAAGCGTTACATGAACAACCCACAGACGATATGCAGGCAACGGGCGATAACGCAGTTGCTGTTGCAGACAAGAAGCGAGGCCAAGTGCAAAAGTGCTGGTGGAGGTTACCTTCAGGAGCACCTGTAATACCCCAGTCCGTCCTTACCATCGTCGAAGGAGCTATGCAACGGTTTCCGTTCAGCAAGAGAAAGGACTTTGTAGCAGAGGCCTGCAAATACTGGACGCTGAAGCGGGAATCGCGTAGAGGCGCTGCTCTGCTGAAGCGTCTGCAACTTCAGATGGAGACTTTCTCCTCAATGGAGCTTACTAGGCGTGACTTTAGCGCCATGGGTCCATCCGGCAAAGCAAGGCTGGAGAGGCGAATCGAGTTTGCCAGCATGCTTATCAAGGATCTGGAGCAGCTGAAGACACTTTCCGACGAGGTTGTCAAGCGCGAGCTGGACAAGCTCGAGGCCGCGGAGCTAGAACAAGAATTTGTCGACACTGTTTACTTCCCGATCTACAAGCTACTGGTACCTGTCATTGACAAGGCACTTGCGTAAGTTGACGTCTTCTCCCAAGTCTGACGACCTACACATATTCTTTATACTGACGTCGGTATTTCCAGGCTTGATAAAAGTGTCTTCCAAGAAGGTCTGAATGGACTGCAGAACAAACTTGATGAGAGACATTACACCACGACTCTGGCTTTCGCACATGATTTGTGCGAGGTGATTCACGTAGGTATCAACTCAAGCGCAATCAAGCACGGCGTAGTCGAGTTGCCCGATAGACCAGAAGAAGGAGAGACAGTTGAGGTTTCTCCATCTAAACAGGGCTCCGGCTATGTAGAGGCTAGAGACCGCAAACGATTGGGCAAGAGGATTCTCAAGGCGGTCCAACCCCAGCTCGAAATAGCTCTTCATGCTGAAGCGGACATTGCCAACAAGCCTTTTGAAAAGCTTGTCAAGGAGCTGGAGGGTATGCTGGAAGCTAGCCTCGAGCTGAGACAAGCATCAATCACGGTCTCGCAGGACGAAAATGTCGCGCCAGAGCATAATGGGGAAGTTGTAATGGTGGACGCCCCTGAAGTCGATGCGGGCCAGATCATAGTGGCCGATCAGGAAACCCGGACGACGCATCATGGTGATGCTCAGGTTGATGTCGACAGGATGCAGATCGACGTCGCTGTGGATGACGCTGGTAACATCGAAGTCGACACCTCGGGCGTTGAAAATGCCGTGGTAGAGGTAAATGGTTGTGCCTCGTCAACCTCTTCAGTTGCAGGACAGGAGAATCAGCCAACCGACCTTACTAAACCCGACGTACACCTGACCAACGGAACCCCCAAACAATCAGGTACACCGCCGGCAGACAGCAACTACATGCACCCCCAACTACCATCCGGTCCGCAGCCTGGCCCGCTCACACCGCCGCAGTCCAACGGTGGTCTGGGTGCCGGAGGGGCTTCCGGTCCCGCTGACGTGCTTACCGACGGTGGGCTCCCTTGGTATTTGAAATCCTTCCATGTTGACGGAACGTCTGCGGCTGAGAACAAGTGGGCAGGGCGGGATGCGGTGCGGAGCCTCAGCGAGGACCTTACAGATATGGACGAAGAAGAACTCAACGGGCTGGAGTTTGACGTCGAGGACAGCACTATTACCGCGTCACCGGTGAACGCGAGCAGCAGCGGATCGACACGGAAGAGGAGTATCAGTAGTGCCAGGCACAGGAAGGGAGTGAGAACTTCGGCTAGGAGACGATGATGCGGGCCGAGGATTCTTGGAATTTCCCACTAAGGCTGTATCAGTAATGCGAAGCAGCAGCGTCTGATTCCTTTTTTCTCTCTATTTTTTTCTTTTTCTTTTCGATTGTCTACAGAATCGGTTTTCTTTTGGGCGCTGTGGTTTGGCTGGTTTTCTTTTTTATATTCATCATCTACATGTCTTTTTTATTTCTTTGTTTTTATTCCTCGTATTGACTTGGTATCGGAGCGCAACAGACGTTATTACCGGTGAGTTTACTTTGGGGAGAGATATTACTACTTTTGCAGGGCCCTAGGAGCGTTTCTTCATTTGTTTCTTTTTTCTTCTTCTTCTAACTCCCTTCTTTACTCCTCTACCTGCATCCTGGGGATTGTTGGTGTCAGGAAGTATTATTGAATTGGGGGCGTTTCAGCAGCACGTCAACAGGTATTTGCCAGGGATTTGTTCCTCATATGCTTTCAGGACTTGTATTCTCTGTATTCTCTGAAATAAACATGGTAGTATAGGAGGGCTGGTACAGCATGGCGTTGCTCAAGTTGCACCCTGGACTAAGTAATTGTGAATTTAACCTTGGAGTTCTCTTTTTGTTTTGACGAAAAATCAATTGTTGGTTGGTTGACAATTGAGATTTTGAATTCAGAAAACTGATTGCGTTCACTAGACCCGTGGCCCGTTTTCCCCCCCCTCTGTTCCCATCGAGATGCATACCTCGCCACACATGGTCCCCGACGACCAATGAAAAGCACCTGACGCTACTATTTAGAGACTACAGAGAGCTTAGAGGGGTCTGCAATAAAACGGGCCCCCGGACCCAGATCGACGCTGCTCGATTTCAGGGGGAGGGGCCAGAGTTGCAAAGAAAAGCTGTTGGGAAGAATGAATGGTGGGGGTGGAAACAAGGGGGATTATGTACCTTACTTTGCCCGCGTTTTTGAACGAAGCATCAGCTCCAGCTTTTCTTTGGTCTTTTTGAGGGGCAAGAAGAGGGGTGGAGGCTCGGTGGCCTAGAGCCGCTTGGGGAAACCGGCCGTTTCGCTCAGCCCCAAAGGGGAATTTTGCTCCAAGTGAAGCTTGTCAAAACCGTCATCGCCCTCTTTTTTTTTTATTCGCGATAAGAGATCTCTCGTCCTACTTTACGTTGTATTTCGCTGGATCCACAGTTTGGAAAGCGAGGACAAGAATAACTGGAGTGTATTATTGGCATGTAACGCTACGTAGGAGCCGCCCTGGCGGCCTACTGTGTGCATCAAAAGCGGAAAGCAACAATTCTCAATTGCCAATTGCCAAGTGAGGAGTAGGGGGTGGGGGACCAATACTCAAGTGCATGGTATTACCTTACCTATCCCTCGAGGATTTGTTATGACACCACGTCAAGCGGGCTGTCACCAAGCCACGTACGGTCCAGGTACAGTACACAGCGATCATTTGTTAACAATTGGGTGAGGCTACAGATCACTCTCATGACCAACTTATACTGCAATAACCCATGTCACTTATTATTACATTTAACCTTGGCTTCGCCTTACCTAAGTATCTTGGGTAACTTGACCATCCTCATCCAACTAGGTCAGATACCTACCTAGGTACTTACCATAGGCATAATAATCATCACATCAAAGTGAGGCGGACAAGACGTCAGGGCCCTGGTCAACCAAGGCAGCCGAAGTCAACTGAACTACCTACTACTATATGCATTAGTGTGAAAGGTTTTCCTTGTTTGCCCAGCGGAGCGGTGACAAGGCCAATGCACTCGACGGCACCTTTGGTCGCAGCCAATGCCTGTTGGCCTCGACGGGTAAGCAAGTGCTAGTTGCCGTACCTAAGCAGTCGGATCTGCTTGGCGAGTAGGGTAACTTTAGTATATTACTTGTTTAGTCTCTCCTCGTGAAATTAGTAAGGGGGGAACAATACAAAAAAAAAGAAGCGAATGAGGAGATGGGACGACTGATGCAGGCCATCTGATGCCATCAATCCATCCATACATACCCAGCAGCCAGGTAGGTACAGTATTTTTGTCAACACCATGTCTGGGCCCTGGCCCCTCCGAGATTCCCGTTTCCGGCTATACACTCAATTTTCTCTCTCCCTCATGGGCTAGCTGTTGGCGACCCAGGGCTGTGGGCTTTCTGTCTGGTCTGACCGGTCTCTAGCAGGGAGATGATATCGGTAAACATCAGATAGATATATAGTGACCTATCTGCCGAGCGGACCAACCAACTATGCAGATTCATTTGTTGTTGGGGATAGTTCCCTTTTACCGACAGTGGGTTGGCGGTGGTTAGCATTGTCCGGAATTTTTTTTTTGTTACGCATGGTATTGCAAACGAAAGCTAGTGGCTAGGCAGGCACATTACGGGAGTACGTTAAATTTATTAACGGCCTGACCTGCAGCGGAGAGAAAAGAAAGCCCGTCTACCGGTATGTACCTAGCTAGACAGATGAACCAACAGCAAACAGGTAATCAAAAATCGAGTGACCAGTCTGCGGTGCATGGAGATACTCAACTCGAAGCGTCTGAATCGGCCGAAAGCAAGCCCTAAATAATTGTCATGAGTTAAAGGGTTAGGTCATATAGATCTTGGTAAGGTAGGTAGGTAGGCACCTAAGACACGTACCAAGCTACGGCGTAGGGGGAGTTGTTCTGTATAGCAAGGTAAATTGGAAGACAACGACTTGAAATAGAGTGGATTTTCATTGTCACGCAGCATGGGACGGGCAAGAGCTCGCACGCGGCACGCGATCACAGAGAAGTTGGCTCAGATGGGAAATAATTTGCTAGACTGGCTTGGGTTAATGCTGTGTCGCATTGATCTGGGTGTCTACCGATTCAAGAGACAAGCACCCCGATAGTGCGAGGAGCAGAACCTACGGTACACTTTTTGTTTTCACCTGACATTCCAGCTCAGGTAGGGATTCTGCACAAAGTAAAAGAGTTAGAAGTGAAAGTAGAAAAAAAAGTGACATTCATGTTCCGTATTATGGCGGTGTACGCCAAAAGGTCAACGTCTTACTTAGCATGAAAGCTCAGTCCTTTGTTCCATCCTACAGGTTATTACTTTACTGTACAGTAAGTACCACAGCAAGCATACACACCTAAAGAAGAGCCCGCCGGGGCAATGGGGAGGGGCTCAAGCCAAGATCGAAGCCAATCATGGCGCTGGCGTACCCCCCGGTTGGAGGGCGGTCGGTTCCACTTTGCAGAGTTCCATGCCTCCCTCCCACCAAGATACGAAACACCACCACTGCCTAGCCGGCCTTTCTTTTGCTTCCTCTCGCTTTCCCCCCCGTCGCTTCGAGAACCTGTTGTTGCCGACACACACCAACATCACCAAACCTGACGACACGCTCAACGGCGACATCAATCACGAATTTTTTCGTCTTCACAGAGTCAAAACTTCCAAGCTCCACACTTGGAATATCTTACGCTGTGTCAAAGTGCAGCATCGACTCAGCTACCC
>JAVHJQ010000445.1:0-14854 GCA_031306095.1 Pyricularia sp. CD86 | reverse complement strand
TTTGCTAGAAGGAGAAGAAGGAAATTGTACCGGTACAAAATATTACATGCAAAATGTAAACAGATGGCTGGGCCAACTAATCGGGAAATCACCTGGCAAAATTTGCACCCAACAAATTGCAAACCAGCTTCGAAAAGTTGCGAACAGACCAGGACGCAAACCCCCGGTCCCGGCTACTCCCGATCTCGATCCCAACTGTGGAGGCTCCGGATTCGCTCGGGCTGTCATGCACAAGACCAACAAAACTGCAGACAAGCACTGCAATTGTACAAAAAGGACGAACACTTTTTTTTTTTAAGATCGTCTGAGGAGCTCAAAATATATCAAAGGTGATCAAAGCTCATCAGATGATAGCTCTCTTGAATCATTCTTATGCGTGACCGCTTATTTCGGGTCGCAGACGGTAATAAATGGAGTGGTGACGCCTAAAAATAAAGTTAGCAAAAATTCAAGGTCTTGCCGTTGCCAACTTGACGAGCAGACGATTCTGGAACAAAATGCCATCAGCTACGACAAACTTACCTCCCAGGAATAGGCGGCCAGTCTTGGCATCACGCACAGCCGTGGTTGCACCGGGCAGGGTTTCTTTGTCTCTATCCTCAATGAGCTTTTCAAAGGTAAAGCTCAGCTTCCCGTCGGCCTCTTGGGTCTTGCGAATGCGGAAAATGGTAGCCGTGCTCCATTTGTTAAGGGGGTCGTCGCCGAATTTGAGGATTTCCATTACTTTGGGGAAGGCTGCGACATAGAGGTTGCCGTCGGCATCTTCCGAGATGTTATCGATGCTGTATCCTATGTTGATAAAGCCGACCTCCTCGACCGGGTGTCTCCGCCCCTCGTTGTTGCTTGCCCCAGGGACGTGGCGATAAACGCGAATGGTGGAGGAACCAGACGAAGGCACATATAGAAGGCCGTCACGAGCACGGTAGAGTCCATTGGGAAACTTGATGCCACTCGAGATTTCCTCGCAGCCTGCCGCATCACAAAACTGCACACTGCCGAGCGGGAGTATCGAAATCATATTGGCCAGCTGATGGGATCATTAGCGGGATACAATCGCTACTTTGTTCGATCTGGGGATGGTACTTACAAAGCCAACCTTGGTCTTGCTCTCGTTGGTCAGGTAGATCCCAGCATCGGCATCATCTCCAGCAAAGGTTGCCCTGTTCGGAACAGTGATGTTGGGATGTGCGTACGTTCGCACATGCCTTAGCTCGGTAGCATCGGGCCCTGTCTCAAATATTTCGACGGTAGAGTTGCCTCCGACAGCAGAAGGATCCAGTACTTTGCCCGTCTCAGCATCAACAGCCGCCTTGTGGTTGATCAATGCAATTGAAATTTTGGGCTTCCCATCTTCCGACTGCCCATCCAAACCATCTATGCCGTGCAGATACAGCCTCTCATTGTCGCCCGAGATACCTTCATAGCCCTTGGTTGAAAGCACCCTAGTGACGAAGAAATCCCCATCGGGGTTTTCGAGATCGGCAACGATCACAGCGTCATTAAGCGATCGTTTCTCCCAGTTAAGTTGCATAACACTATCATATTAATCGCTGCGTGTTAGTCGAGTGAGATGGATGTGTAGCAGCTGGCGGACCAGTCAAAAAAGAAGAAAAAGAAACGAAATGAACGCACGCAGGCAGCCATGCGGCCCGACCCAGCGGTTCTGAGCATGCCATAAACAATTGGCGCGTCTGCTCAGAGAGCCACATGTCTTCACAAGCTTGCAATCGAGGATTTTCTATGCGTCGGCATGTGTAAGGGAAATCGCCGATAGGCTGGATTGTCCTACCTATGGCGAATAGGTTAATTAGATCATCTTTCAGGTACAATTGAAAGAGTACGCCGAAGATGGCAACAAAAGCAATGCTCAATTTTGCAAAGGCACCCATCATGGATACAACATGTAAAAAATAAAAAAAAAGTATTGAGAAATAAAAGTGCAAGTACAGACAATGAGATGCAGTGCGTCCATCGTTTATTTTAGGTATTTAAATATGGCCTTCATCGGATCCTGCCGGCTCCTTTACAGTACCTCAGGCTAGATACCTAATCAGGCACTGTACCGCAACATAGAACCTCGGGTCGACCCCGCTGCTGACCGCTGGTCGAACATCAATCCGGTCCCTTCCAATTAACAACATCCCATCTATCCTAGGTAGGCCGAGGCGCCAGTTAAATGGCTAGTTCTTAATTATCTACTTTAGAATTCATATAATCCAAATTCCACATGGGATCTTTGTGTTCCTACTGATATTTCTCTCCAGGCCGACGTCGCCTTCGCTTTGCTCAGAACCGGTCAAGCTACACGTTGCTGCCCGGGCGAATAAATCCTGACCCGATTGTAAGCCAGGCGCTTGATTCTTACCGAAATTCCAAGCGGAAGGGATTCGGATCCTAATTTCTTTCTCTTTTTTTGGTTTCAACTCATCCGTATCCATAAAGCCGCGAATATTTGTGTAAGCGCACGGCCAGGGGGTCGAGAGGCGACAGAGGCTCGACAAATCTACGAAATCAAGAAGCAGAGCCAACTGGTTCATGCAGTGTGTGTATAAATTTTCAACTTGAGGATTGGGCTCATCTCCCTATTCGCTAAACACGATTTTTTTTTCCTTTCATGGTTTCATTGAAATAAAGCTACAAGAAAAAGAAGACAAGGAAAAAAGCAGTGAAATGAAATGAATGACTGAAGAAACCGGAAGAAATGATAGCAATAACAAAAAGAATAAGCATATCGTCTGTCAGCTTCACACTTTGAGCTCACATCAAGGATTCTAGCTCAAGGCTGAATCTTTTTTTTTCCCCAACCGGCCACAAAGCAAATTTCATATCAACACATCATACAGTTAACAAATGCCGTGTAATAGGCCATAGTTTTCAAAGCTTCGCGTGCAAAAGATTCTGAGAGACTCCTTCGCAGACGAGCTGAAGGTAGTCCTTGGGATCAAACCTAACCTTTGGCTGGTGAGGCCGAAAGTCATGTGTATTACTGGCGTACGGTCCAAAGACGTTATTCATGCCCTTGAGCACCTTTATTGCCTTCATTGCTGCAGCCTCCTTGGCCCTGTTGCCGGAGAGGCGACTGGCGGCGGCAGCAATCTGTAGTCGAAGGTAATGGTGAAGAAACTGCTGTATGTCAAAGGTATAGCCGCCCATCGGGCCGATATACCGGAAACGCCCTTTCTTGAAGAATGCTTCCATCATCTGGCACGCCTCTCCCAGAGTTAGAGACTGCGTTGTGGTTGCAACGGAAAATATGATGCGAGGCTGTGGCGTCTCATATTCTCGCTCTTTCCTCGGGAATGCCTCATCAATCAGGCAGGCCGCAACCTTGTCGACCGGTACGATATCCAGCTTCGCTTCGGGACGTCCATTTATAACCTTGAGGACGTCATTCGCGAACCCAAGCGCGATGCCGGCAAAAGCATCGTGGCTATCGATCCAGCCCGGCCTCGGGTATTCGAGTGCTGCACAGATGATGCTAGGTCGCACGATCGAAAGGGGAAGGGAGCCCTTCGTCTCACATATAATATGCTCTGCCAAACACTTGGAAAGGCTATATATGTTTCGGTGGCCTGTGAGCTCGAGCGCCTCTGATTTGTCGAGGGCGCCGCTCCGAAGGTCTTCGAGCAGGCTCCATGCGGGCCGAGGCAGCGGTACCAGGCTCTCGTAAATGGGCCCATCTTGAGGTGGTGTAACATATGCCGTGCTGGTCATAACAAGCTGGCGAAGATTTTGACAGTCTTTGGCAAGCCGGAGGATGTGAAGCGAGCTGTCCACATTGGCCGACAAAGCCTCATTAACAGAGGTGTCGAACTTGACGCAGGCGGCTGTGTGTATGATGTGGGTAGTTGTCTCGCACAGGCTGGCATAGACTGCGTCTTCGAGGCCGCAACGAGGAAGAGTGAGGTCACCCTCAACGACTCGGACAGAATCAGTCCATCCCTGATATAGATTGGCAAAGCATGGCCTCTTCGCGATTTCTGCAAAACGCTCAGAAGCACTAAAGGTTTTTCTCGGTCGGATGAGAAGAACGACTTCGTGAATAGAAAGCTCAGTTTTAAGACGAAAGAGTTCCTCAAGAAGCACTTTGCCAAGGAAGCCAGTGGCGCCAGTGACGAGAACTCTATTATGTGTGAAAGACATGATGATATAAGAGGGTCAAAGACGAGGAAACAAAGTGCGTCTGTGCCAAATAAGGGGATCCTCGGCCGGAAATAGCCAGCATACTGTCCTGGCAGAGACATGGTGCTTGCTTATAAGCTCTAGATGCGAGCAGCTACGCCCCTTCGCGGCCTCGGAGAAGCTGATGGTGCCGCAATGTGATGCCGGGCATTGTTAGATGGCCCCGCCTATCTCATAAACCGTCAGCAATTTTCAACAGGTTGATGCCATCATAGCTGTTCACAACCCTTGCCTGGCTGTCAGACCTGGGTAGCATTCAGAGGCTTGGTTGTTATTTCATCCAGGTGTTCTGGCTTGTCTGGCTGTCGGTACCTGTCAACATACGCCCCGTCCAGCACGTGGACCTTGTCAAAGAGGGGGGCTAGGATATGCGGACTGCCATATTTAGGTAGCTACGAGCTGGTTCTGAAAGCTTAGAGATCCTTCTCGGGCAAATTTCCAAAAAGAGTGAGCGTTGAAACATGGGTTCGTTCAATCAGGAAATGTGGATATCGTGATCAATAGGCGAGTTACTGAGAGTTGAGGCTAGACCGTTCAGAACGCATCTTATACAAGGGTTCCACCAAAATCGATGGGTCGTTACGTACAGTATATTAATCATCCGTCTTATTTGATCACTGACTTGAATTCCAAACAGCCTTCACCAAATGGTAATCGTGTATGTGTCAACGGTATCATATTCGCAATCCGCACGGGGCGAGTATTCCTACCGGTGTCTGTGTGTGATCAGTGGCGCTTGATATTGCGTTCTTCATTCTCAGGCAAAACAGAGAACATTGTCAAAAGCTGACAGCGGCACAATGGTGAAATGAGAAACAGGGACGTCCATTTTACGGCACATCTAATCCGATAGCTGAAATGCCATGTTTCCATTCGTTGCTGCCTGCTCGGTTTTGGAGGGCGACTGCTCACCTAGGCCAGGCCCTCGCCACTCGGATCAGACAGGTTTTAAATTAGAGAGGTGACAATTAAGGGTCGCATATCCATACTACTTGGAATGAATTTGGGGGCCTTGGGGGCGATATTGGGCTAGCTAATTGAGGATGGTTGCAGCAGAGGTATAGTTGAAGCGGGGGCAGTACCTGGGAACTGGGGGTCATGATGGTGCTGTCAGATTGTACGGCTTGGCCCGTCTCGGTATGCCCGTTGTCGATTTTCAAGATTGGTCTATGCATTTCGTGGCGACCGGGCACTAAGTTTTCGCCGTTAGATGCAATGGTGAGAGATCGCAATATGCATATCACGTCATGTTGCTTGTCAAGGACAAGACGAGAAGATGCACAAAGAAGAAAATATCATCACCCTTTAGAGGCTCTGCGGCCTGCAGGAAAGCCACGGGCCAATAGAGAGAGCAATGGCCCGGTGGAAGGAATGCAGCAGCGTCAAAAGAGTCCGATCTGATCCACTTGTTCGCATAGCATACAGTCGCATATAGCGGCACGAAAGTTGAAAGTACGATTGGGTGTTTGGTCCTTTTGTAGTGCTGTGCTCGTCGGTGCCTATCTTTTAAATAGAAGCCCGCCTAGACAGCTTAAAATGGACGAGGGAGGAAAAATTGGTCCCCACCGCGTAGTAAAAATTACTATGGTAGTAGCAGGATGCTCAAAGATGGGGCGTTTCCAAGGCATTCGCTGGGTATCATTTTGGTCCTAGTTCTGGTTGAGCTTGTGACATGGGTAAAGCCCCGCCAAGGTTTTGTGATCCAATGCCTTGAACTATCTTTCCTGTTTATCGCAGTATGGTTTAACCTATACATACTGCTATCTTTTTTATGCCGACGTCAGGTTACTCAAGGACCGAGTCGATCACTGCGTGTTGATCTCGTCCCTGCTTTTTTCTTTCTTTTTCTTCTGATTGTGCAGCAGTTAGTGCACGAAGAGCAAGCGTTGATTAATTTCGGGCTGGATCAAGAATTCATTCGCTCTGATAAACAAGTTTGGTTGCACTGACCAAAATTCCCATCGTCACACTACGGTGAGATCCCCACTTCCCCAACTGCAATTCGGAGTAAACAATCCGCCCCCAGTAAATCGAATCACGACACAACCTAGAGCCCTACCTAGGCTGGTTGGTGCTGGACCGGTCCATCACTCAACACCCCAAGTCAGTCATGGCAACAACCTCACAGCACCTGCCATTGCGGCAGCCGCCAACGGCCACCACCGACGATGGCCGCGTCCTGTCGCCATCCCAACTCCCGCCCGTCCCGTCGTCTCCGGCCATGAGCTACGCCTCGACGGCCAACCCCCTCGCTGCATACCAGCTTCCGCCACCGCCCCCGCCGCGGCACCAGTCTCATGCCACCATGACAAAGGCCGATCTCGAGGCTTCGCAGGTCGCCTACTCGGATCTGATCGCATCGGCAAAAGCCTACAGACAAGCTCTGGCCGCCATCGGCACCGCAGCCTCTGCCTTCGGCAGCGCCCTCGAGGCGTGTGCCCGGTTAAAAGAAGCTCGTGCCCCGGCCATATCACCCACCGCGAGCGGCGACGGCGGCACCAACTCGAGCGGCATGCCCCCGTCCATGACCGCATCCTTCACAGCCCGCGCTCCCAACCCGCTCTCGTCGTCTTGCACAGCCGATCAGCTCCTCGCCGCAGCCGGCCTGCAGCACCTGATAGCGAACCACCACCAGATACTCGGCGAGACCATCTACCGATCCTTCGAGGTGCCACTGCTCCACGAGCTCGACAAGTGGCGCCACAGCGTCGAGGACGAGCAGGCGCGTTACACGGCCGCCGCCACGGCCCAGGGGCGCGAGATCAGGCGACTGGAGAAGGAAGGCGTCAAGATGCACAAGACCCCGAAGCGTCGGGACGTCGCCCAGTTCCGCACACACCTCGTCGAGCTGACTGTAAAGCTCGACGGCCTGACGACGCTGCACGCCGACCACTCGCGTGCCCTGCTGCGCGACTGCCAGGACACGAGCGTCGGTGTCCTCGACGCCGCCTGCAGCATCGCCCGCGCAGAGGTCGACATCTTTGAGAGCCTCGCCCGCAAGGGCTGGACGGGCGGCGGTTTGGAGGACCTCTTGGAGCGCGGGACGGACCTCTTCGCCAGCGACGAGCCCATCCCCAGCGCGGCGGACCTGCCCGTCCCCGCGGACTCCAGCAGGCTTTTCAGCATTTTGCCGCCCAAGAGCATACTTGCAGACTCGGCGAGCGAGACCACCCGGCCTGGCCATCATAGGGCTGATAGTTTGCTGGTGGACCCGGACGAGCCTCATTACCAGAGTCTTGCACGGGCGCTCTCGCCTACCAAGGGCGGAGCGGTTGGTATCCGCAGCGGCGGCGGCGGCGTCGATTCGGAAAGTCTCTTCAACCAGCCTCGAGGCGCAAGGCCGTTCTCCCCAGAGCCTATACCAGTCGACCCAGGCGAGCTACCCATGGGAGGCAGCAGCAGTGACCCTGGAGCGTCCGGGGACCAGGAGGCTGAGACGATTCGAACCGACTCGTCATCCTCCCCAGTACAACTCGAGGAACCTACGCCAAGAGCTTCCAGGATGTTCAGGATACTGCACGACAATATTGGACATTCCGATAACGACGACGCAGATGACGACAGTAGTGTGCACAAAAGCCCCTGGCGTGATGAGCGGTCACCAGCAGACAGTGCTTTCAAGAGGCCTCTGCCGCCAACGACTTTGTCTTCTCATGGGTCTGAACATGCATGTGATTAGGGTCGTGCCTTTGTTTTCTTCTATATACACAGATTTCTGTTCGTCGGTTTATGATGCTTTTGTTCTGTACAACTACTATCTTACAGTATACCCCTTTATTCTTACTTGGTTAGATACTAGGGCTGCAGTGCGTTTTGCGGTACCACTATTGACAGTATTCTTTCAGTCTCGTTATATCTTGCTTGAGTTGTTTGCATATGTGTATCTCAATGCTTTTACCTGAAGTTCAGGATCCTGCTACCTCTGCAGGTGACCAAATGGACTTTACGCTCAAGAAGAGCCAAGGATCGTCTGCCCTGATGTTTCCTGGCTACATGTTTACCTCATCAAGCAACATGACCGATTATGGTTGGCATGGGTTTTGATATTGGGTGTGAAGGAACATAAGGTGCCGAAGACTGTTCTAGCCGAAACTCTATGTATGGCTCGTTGTAGTTTATCGCCTACAGCTTTTGGAGATAGGTGTACTTTGACATTGGGTAACGGTTCTCTTGGACATGCTTTTGTGAACTTATTATTAGTACACGGGACAGCAATTTCCGCCAGGAGCTTTCACCGTGGTTCTGACAAAAATCAACAACTTATTACAAGTATAGCCGGCGCCCAAGAGGCCCTGTTTTAACACAAATCAACGCTAAAAAGAACCTGATGTCTTATGAACCCATGACCAGAAAAACTGTGGCCTTCTCTCAACATAGTCATAGAATCAGTCTGAAATCGTTCCTCAAAGTATTATACATGCAAGTCATCTAGTCATCCTTGTCCGCGCTTATAATCTCTCCACCGAACAACCTGAAGGTTGAGTCCAACCACCAGATAAACTTCCAGTACAGACTAGCCTTGTCCCAGTCAAAATCGCCATTCTCGGTGCGCGGAACTTCATTTCCGATCATGGAACCACTGAACCACTTGAGGAATGGTATCCTGTCGAGTGCACGTTGAGCATACGACTGCTGGGGCAGCAGAGCCTGCTCCGCCGGCAACAGCCTTGTCTTCCGAACCGCAGGGGCTACTCGGCAGTATGCGCTATCTTTGGAAGAGGGCCCGCTGACATCAACGGCAGTCGTGAATCCGGGTTGTCCGGTTGCAGTAGCCGATGAGACTGTAGCAGAGTCGGCCAACGAGTCGAGCGTGCCAGTGTCCATGGTGCGGGAAGAGGTCAGAGAGTTGGAGGGTGAGAATTTGCCCGGGAGTGTCGGGGTTGACATCGACTTGGGAATCGTCGTCGTGCCGCCGTTGTAATCATTGACTGTCCTTGGCGGACCGCGGGATGGGAATGACAATGAGGCGCGAGGTTGATATCCAGCCAACAGTTCGCCTGCCTCGCCAATGTTGTCTGGCACGGCCTGGTCCGAAGGTGGGATGCCTTGGTAAGGTTCACAGTACACAAGGTGTCCTAGAATCCGCTGGGGCGAAACGGATAAGGCCGCTTCGGCCGCTGCCGCCGATTCAAATGTGACCTTAACCCAGTGCTCACCACCGTCGGCACGGTTGACGCGGGCGCGCTCCTCGGGAGTCAATGCGCGCCGTCTCCTGTGCGCCGCCTGTAAGGCCGAGTCTCGTAGTTCTGACTTGTACCGACGGTTGTCAATCGGGGGATCTCTTGCGTAATCTTCGCAAATGGGGCCGGCGAGCTGTTCGTAGTGGGCGATCGCGGCGTATTGCTGGCGCGCCGATCTGTATCCACGAAGAATGACCTCGAAGGGCACTTGTTTTTGGCTAAACTGCGACGAGGTTGCCGAAGCAGCCTCGTTGTCGGTCGGCTGGCCACCGCTCGGCTTTCGTTGTTGCGTGGGCTGCGCCTCATCCTCGTCTTTTGATTTCTTTTGCGTCGCAAACCACTGCTTGAAGACCTGGTCTGCTGCTGCGAGGGTGGGGTCCTCTTTCCGGGCTGGTGTTGCAGTCTTTGAGCGTGATCTCCGAGCGGAACGACCGAAGGAACCAGTCTCTGCAACGGCTCGCCTCCCGCGGGCTGAGGCATGATGCCCCTCGTTTCTGGCATGCCACGTCAGTGAACAAATACACGAATAAGAATAATAATTCCCAAAGATGGATTCGGGCGTCGGAAGCTCACTGTGAAAAGACCATGGCATATGGTCGTTGCTTGCCGTCCTCGCCCACGTAGAGCTCGTCATCGGGGACGTTGTGCAAAATTAAAGGTGCCATTGTATGTGCGTTGGTTGTATTATTTGGTTATTCGGATTGACAAAAGAAAGAACTGTTTCAATTTCGTAGAAGGCACAAGAAGTCGGTACTGCGCGGAGTAATCTGCAGTTGATGGTGTGCTGTTGGCTCCTGGAAGATTCGCTTGTTGATATCGAACAACAGATAAAGTCGCATGGAAACGCGATCTGAAAGTTTCTAGTGGAGGTCAAAACTTCTTCCACAGCAACGACCAGGACATGCTTTTTTCCGTACCTAAGCAGTAACAGGGATCCCGATCAGTACATGGTTCTGTATGGTGGATCCATCCAGGTGCCTATCTCCACTGGAAAGCTTTATCGATAGTCATACCGTCACCTGAAATCCGGGGTAAGCCTCACCTGCACTGCAGTTGCTTACCTACTACATCTCGCTTTACTGACCTTGCTTAGACCTGACTGAGGCACTTACTCAAGACATACACTCGCATCTTCCCGTCCGTCAGATTATCCAATTGATCGTCCTTTTTTTGATGGACCTATAGGTGAACTGGAACGTATTGCCCCAGTCTGGCTTCGTTTGCCAGCAACATTTAGTTGCACATACAATCGCCGCCTTGTACCATTTATCGCCAAGCCGTCGGCTGTGTAGTGGGATTGACCGATCGATTTATTGATTGATCGCAAATGGAGTCGGAACCAACGTATACTGTTTTCATCCGTCTCCCTTTCCCGAGAGGAGACTTTGTGGATCCTCCACCTGTAAGCATTGCAAACTCCAGGCTGATACCAACCGAATTTACTTCTATCTTTTTTTCATCAATGCGATGGGTTCATGCGTCATTCATGTTTTCAAATAGCATCTACTAACAAATTTACACAACTTTCTCCTCAAAGGTAAACTGGGACTCCGCCAAGGACGAAGCTCTGTGGAACATTCTCTCTGGTGTTTCCAAGGGGGAGATTGACTGTACGTGTGCCACCTTCTTCCACACCCACCTTCTTTTTTGATCTTCACTTTTGCACTTGACCCTTTTGGAATCGAACTAACTGGTTGTTCAAACTTAGGGGATGCTATGTAAGGAATATGCCGTTGGCCTTCCACTTTGCAGGAATTTATCTTGCAACAATCATGAGTGTAAGAACTAAGACTGACTCGGTGCTGTGCACTTCAGTGCCATCGAGTTCGACGTGACTGTCGATTTTCTTCTCCAACAAGTGACGTACCTCACAGAACGCCATGCCGCCCAAGTCCGGGCACAAATGCGGAAGCTCACGGCGGCCAAAGGATCGGCCGCGCCGTCACCAGTCCCACCATCCGACTTGGCCGCAATTACCGCGTCCGACATGAGGAGGACAGGGTCAGGAGCTGGCGTTTCTCTTGGACAGGCCCGAGCACCCTCATCCCTCTCAATCCGAAGAGATGTTCAGGTCCCTAGGAGTCACCCCGTGTCGGTAGCTGGCTCAACAACAGCAGCCGGCAAGGCACCTTTTGTAAAACAACCCGCCACCCGTACATCTCCAGGGGGCACAGGCCCAGGTAGCGTGGGCCCGGCACCGCAGCGAAAGACAGGAGCGAACACGCCGCGGCAGTCCCTTGATCCTCCGCGCAAGCGGCTTTCATCACTAGGCATGCCAACCACCCCCACCGCTGCAACAATGCGCACCGCCCGACAATTTCAAGATGATGAAGATACCGAATCTCCGGGACCAGCGGACTCTAGCTCGGAATCATCATCAGAATCCTCAAGTCCTGCGCAGTCCCGGATCATCCGTCGACCGCCTCGTTTCTCGGCCCCATCTGGTGGCGGCAAAACTGGCGACGGTCAGGAATCACCAGAAGATGAGGACGTGGAGCCTGCATTTCTTCCCCAAGAGGCGAGAAGTGAGCAGTATTCTGATCCTGGGGCTACACTTCGAGGTGAACCTCACAGTTCAAGGAGGCCAGTCAGGAGCCAGTCGACAAAGGATCGGATTGGATCCATCACCCAGTCCAACACGTCAGACTCTTCCACGGGATCCGCGGCTTTGATAAACAAGTCACCTGCCCGCGATGAGCGATTCTACCGCACACCTGTCAGTCCGAGGCGAACGGCCGAGCTCTCTGGGAGAGCAGGATCTAATGGTAAAGGAAAAGGGTACTCCAGAGATGGAAGCGATGGTGGAACGCCCAGCATGGGCAGCAGCTTTAGCGACTTGGATGGTGAGAACTTTTTGAAGAGAAATTCACCTCGTGACATTGTTGAAGTGCAGCTGCTAACATTTTCTACCCTCAGACGCTTCAGTTACTCAATCAGCGCTTGAGGAGGCCTTGGCAAGCAACATGCAGGATGGAACTATCGGAAGTAGGATGAGTACGATAGGCCAGGCCTTCAGGAGCCGATACCTTCCTCATACCACTCGATCAACGGATAAGAAGTAGGGAAATGCCAGGCGAGCTCGAGTTGGGTAAATGAGTCGTCCGCTCCGCATAACAATGAGATGATGCTTTTCAGGGTCGTTCACGAATTGATCGAGTCTCAAGTATGAACGAATGAGTTTGCAGAAGACCATCAGGAGTCAAATAGTATTAATTTGGCCAGATAGCCTGGAACTTTGGGTACCAGCTTGAAATATTTGGCACTCTCAAAATGATGGCTAGCTTGTGTGATTGCCAGACAGAATGCCGCTCAAAACTGGCTACTTTCCATGCATTTAACACGAACTTGATCACAAATGAAGATGAAAATTGATGCTCTGCGAGTCCCCAAGCAATTCTTCCGCTCCATCTCCTCTCCCCCGTAACTCAACGAGTGCAAAGAACAACAAAACCTCCCCATTAAAGCGCCGCAACACGCCTTCAAACGTCGCCGGCGCTGGGGCGTTTCCCCTCCCTCAGGCTCCTCAACAGCCCGTCGACGGTCTGCTCGGGCCTGCCGCCGTCGTACCTCAGTTCTGCCCTCTCCGGGGCCCTGGACGGCTGTTCGTCCTCGGTCTGGGTGGCCTGCTTGAGCTCGGCGTCGCTGGCCTCGGCGCAGGCCCTGGCCCTGGCCCTCTTCTTGCGAAACTGCCAGGTGAAGATGGTGGCGATGACGGCTGTGAAGAAGACCGAAACGCCAACGATGATGCCGACCTCGGTGTCGCTCAGTTTCGAAAAGGCGGCGCCGCGGTCGCCCAGGTAGGAGCCCTGGTCGATGACTGCCGACGAGGCGTTTCTGTCCGTCGGGACGTTTCCGTAGCCTGCCATGGTTTGGCGGATGTCCGAATAATGGATGTTATCTGTGGCCTTTTCTTTGTCTGTAAAGTTTGTGCTTTGCTTGGGTTCTGCCTCTTTGAAGCTGTCAGTAACCACCATGATTTTATCCAAAGTTTTGGCATGAGACCAACGTCAGATGCTAAATTTTACTTACGTCGATTCCAGTAGTCAAAAAGAAGGTCTTGGCGGATGGAGACAGCTTTTCTCAAAGAAATCTCCTCAAACAAATGCGATCAGATAGATCTCAACGCTGCGAAAATCAAGCCGCGTGATGTCAAGTGAGGGGATGGGTTTGTTTGTACGCTGAGATTGAAGGGAGAATAGAAGAAAGGTGGAGAGTACGGGAAAGAAAATGTGGAATCTAACAGGTGCAGCAAACCTACAAACGGGCGAGTTTGTTTGTCGAGGATGTACGGGAAGGTCGAGAGACAGAAGGGGCGAGTTGGCGGTTGCATCCGTGGAAGCACGGCCGTAAAACACCAAAAGGAAGGCACAATCAACACAAGGACACAAGGTTTCACCGGGCTACTTGCACCAGCTCTACGAGATTTGGGTTCTCAAAGGTGGATATGGTTTGGAAAAATAATACAAGGCGAATATTATATATCAAGTTACGTTACCTATGGGCAAAGACGAAAGTTTTATTCAAGGTCGCTACCACAATAAGAATCATCTTTTCATCTAGGTCACCTTCAATCCCGCTTTTCAACTGCTTTGCCTGCACTTTGCAGTTGCTTAAAATCGCTATCTACCACCTACCTGCCACGGATTGAGGTGCTCCTCCAGCGGCCCGTATGATCATAAAGCCACAAAATTTCCGCCTCGAGACAACAAATTTGGGAAAAAATACTGCGGACCACCAATGCAGTGTGCCTGGGCATCTTAGACACCACATGTAACAGTTTCACCACGCAATCATATCTTTCTTTTTTGCGTATGACCAACTTGTCCCAGCAAGCCACCCCGTCGATCGACCCGGATACACGGAACACGATGGGTGCGGCTGGCTGCATGCATACTGGCGAGATATCTCGGCAGATAATATAATCCCGGTACTTGCATTTCCCCCCCCCTTTTCAGAAACTGTTGAAGTGCAAAGTGTGACGTTGCGTCACCTTGTTGTAAGACGTGATTCCGGGTGGTCAAGTGGGCGGTGAGACAGAAAGGGACGTTTCCTGCGAAAACCCAACGGGACCAGAGCAAGAAGGACAACAGCCTCAAAAGACACACCAAATAAAACCTCCTTGTTTTATAACACATCTCCCAAGGCGTGCTTCCAACGCACCACGGGGGTGCTGGGATCCGTTCCCTGCCCCTGTGGTGCAGTTGGGGGCTCGTTTGGGGATTCGTCCCTAAACGCCCTCCCAACCCAAGGCACGGGTTCAAGCCCGGGCCTTGTCGGAGTAAAACCCCTCTGAGGGTTTTCGTAGCCAGGCACCCTACGGGCTGCCTGGTGAGCTTTTTCTCACCTGGTCATCACTGGCAATAAAGGGAAAATGTATGAGGTTTCATCCGGGTCAACGGTTCATTGTTTGTTATTCCATCTTTTGCCCTGGCTTTTATTTTGCTAGCAGGGCATTGAATTGTATATAATATACGTGTTGCACTCTTTCATCA